>JAXGGA010007803.1:0-60411 GCA_038373865.1 Uloborus plumipes | reverse complement strand
GCTGTTCCAAGTTCCCACTACCCTGCTAAAATAGTAATTTTTTCGAATTTCAAGATTAGCCTGAGATTTAAACAGCTTAAAACAATGACCCCTTGTCCTGCTTTCCGTGCGAAAATCTAACCCCGTAACATCATTCATTTTAATAAATTTAAACAACTGAATCATGTCCCCTCTGGCTCTCCTTCGCTCAAGACTATACATATTAAGCATTCTAAGTCTGGAATCATAGTCTAAATTAGAAAACCCATTTACTAACCTTGTAGCCCTTCTTTGTACCCTTTCCAATAAATTAATGTCTTTCTTCAGATAAGGAGACCAAAACTGAACAGCATACTCCAAATGAGGTCTTACCAAACTTCTATATAGAGGCAGAAGAACCTTCTTAGATTTGTTTGAAATAGATCTATTAATAAACCCAAGCATCCTATTGGCTTTGTTACTAGCTATGCTGCACTGTTGACTAGACTTGAAATCCTGATTTATTAAGACACCTAGATCCATAACATTATCTGCCCTACTAATGACTGAACCCTGTAAATAATAGCTTGTATGCTTATTTCCATGACCGAAATGCAGCACTTGACATTTCCCAACATTAACTGCCATACCCCACTTGTCTGCCCATTTAGTAATATGATCCAAATCCTGTTGCAGCTGATTTTTTTGTTCGTCATTTTCTACAACCCCCATAAGTTTGACATCATCGGCAAAACAATTCATGTTTCCAGAAACATTTTCATGAATGTCATTCATAAAAATAATAAACAAAAGGGGACCTAAAACTGGTCCTTGGGGAACCCCACTTAAAACTTCACTCCATTTAGAATAGTTACCCCTAACAACTACTCTTTGTTTCCTTCCTGTCAGCCAATTCCTAACCCAAACTAGAATTTTACCTCCTACCCCTATACCAGCTAATTTACTGAGTAGTGCTACATGCGGTACCTTATCGAAAGCTTTTTGAAAATCTATGTAAACAACATCTACGCATTTTTTGCTATCAAAAGTCAAGGTAACCTTGTCGTAGAAATGTAATAAATTAGTAGCACACGATTTACCTTTTCTGAAACCATACTGCAAACTACTCAACAGCCCATTATTTTCTAAGAAATTCATAATCTTAATTTTGATCAATGTTTCAAAAATTTTACATACCACTGAAGTCAGACCACTGAATAATGCAAATAAAATAATGAAAGTGAACAGATGTAAAATAAATATAAACTAACATGAAAATGACATTGTACTCAAATTAAATGGATACTTTCGTCGTCTGACTGTTCATCTAATGCGATATCCAATTTTGAACCGTTAAGGCAGATACCCTGGCAGTTTAGGCAAGCAATCCTGCAGTTTATCCTTGATTTTCTGCAGCCGCATCTTGCACCACATCCTTTTGTGCATGAACAAAAAATCATGGAGAGAATGGAGTCAGGAGCAGGAAGCCTTGAAGTTGTAATAGGTTTCCATGATGTACCTGCTTTTTTCCATCCCCAGGCATCGAGTGGAAGTAATCTCCCCAACCACTTTCGAATCTGGTGATAAACTCTTAATGAATGAAATTTTGCGGCATCGTCAGTAGGTGAGAAGGAAGCAAGATCAGGTTTTATTTTTCTTGCTGCTCTCTGAAAAGATATAAATCTCTGTTCATTCAGAGAAGTTATATTTACTGGAGCCCCATATAAGGCTAAGAAAAATGATTGGCCTGCCTCCGCTACCTGCTCTGGGGTAGAATAATATCAAATTAATCACTGTGGCGGCTCCAAAAATAGAAAAGAGGGGAAAAATAGTCGTTTTCTCAAAAAATGACAAACTTTGAAGTTCAATATCTCGGCAACTATTATAGCTATAATAAAAACAAAAAAAGCGTTTTAAAGATAATTTTATGCTCTTTAATTTATTAATTGACATTTTTTCTCGCAAGTCAATAGTTTCTGAGATATAAGACGAAAACTGAAAAATCACCCATAAAACACCAGGTGGCGCTGCGAGCTCCCCCCCCCCACCACCGAGGACTTTTAGTATGTTCTTTAGGAGACTTTCCTGTACCTGTATGCCAATTTTTAAAACTATATTATTATTTTTTCGCCCTTATTATGGGTCTTCGTTTGCTGAACTATGGTAGAGGGAAAAATAGTGAAAAGTACACTTGCACATAGTTTTGTCTTCCCTTCATTCCTCGCCTCCTTCCTCCCCAACCTGCCTCCCCGTTTCAAGAAATCAAATCACCTTAATGACCTGTACTACTTCAGGTCGAAAAAAGAAAAGAATAATATCAAATTAATCACTGAGGCGGCTCCAAAAATAGAAAAGAGGGGAAAAATAGTCGTTTTCTCAAAAAATGACAAACTTTGAAGTTCAATATCTCGGCAACTATTATAGCTATAATAAAAACAAAAAAAGCGTTTTAAAGATAATTTTATGTTCTTTAATTTATTAATTGACATTTTTTCTCGCAAGTCAATAGTTTTTGAGATATAGGACAAAAATTGAAAAATCACCCATAAAGCACCAGGTGGCGCTGCGAGCTCCCCCCTCACCACTGGGGACTTTTAGTATGTTCATCAGGAGCCCTTCCTGTACCTGTGTGGCCAATTTTTAAAACTGCATGTTTTAGTGTTTTTTCAAATCCTTTATTGACTAGACTATGTTTGGAAGAGGGTTCTGAGTTGATTTCTGTAAGTTAGATGTTCTATGGTTTGTTGCATTGTAAATACTTTTGGTTTAAGTTAATTCTCGGGTATAGAATGAATGAATTTATTTTGAAGATGGTAAAGTTATTTATAGCATGACTTCACCAGTAAATTGCACTGCGATGAAACTCTGCTAGTTATTTGAACAGGCAGCACGACACTGCGCAGTGCGCATTACAAAATAACTAACGAGTCATCTGAAGAAGTGGGAAACTGTTACACACCGTTTCTCTGAAAAGTAATGCTTGTTTCGAAACATTGTCATCGCCATGCGAAATGTTGCCATCGTCACACATGTTTGTCTGTTCTGGATTGTTTATATGATGCGGCTGTGTGTGTGTGTTTGAAAAAAAAAGCGTGCGGGGCAGCTCCACCGCTCTGGCACATCGCCCGCCACTTTCTCTCGGCTGAGCAGAGGTCGGAGCGGGGCTGCCGAAGTATTCCACGTCCGTCGTCTGGCACGGATGTTCTGTTTTTCTGAAGTGGGTCAACAGCCGCCTTGCGTCACCACGCCCCGCGAAAGCGGCTCGCGCGGTATTGACACTGACGAGATTTCAGCGCCCGGGAAGCACGTGCGCCCGAGCTTATTTTTACGACTGTGACGTCGTCGTTTTCCCTCTCTCGGCATTATCGGTGCTTTCTCGGTATTTTAGGCCATGTGATTGAATGTAAATACTGTCGTCCCCGCTTAATCGGGTAACGGATAAACGAATACCCCGCTTATACGAATAAAACCGTCCGGAACCGAACTTTTCCCCATAGACAGAATGTTAAATATCCCCGCTTAATCGAATAATTTCCCCGGATAATCGAATAATATGTCAGTTTTGGCGAAAATTTTTGCTAAGAAAAATGTTGAATAAATGTGTTCCCACAAGTCTTTGAACAAGCAAACAACTATTATGGACTGTTTCAAAAAATAAAAGTTAAAGGCGGAAAACAAATTTTGTAACAAAAGTTGTAAGTTACTTTTTCCTGATTTTCAGATGACCGTACAATATTTATACTCAATTATTATACTATTTTGTTGTTTACTTTGCTTATTTCAAATTCTTTTTTACCAATAACATTAATTATTTCCTCTATATAGCTATTTCTTTGTTATTATTACGTTTTGACACAGTTTTCAAAATGGAAAGGTAAAAACATGTTCCCCGCTTAATCAAATACCCCGCTTAATCGAATAAAATTTCTTGGAACCGACCGTATTCGTTTAAGCGGGGCCGACAGTATGACAATTCAAATTGTGAGTTTTTAGCTAGTGACCGTTCGACACTTGTTTAACAGTCACTTTTTTTTCTGAATATTTAAATCTGTAATAACTAATAGACATTTTTATCCAGGGCTGTTTCATATTTTTGAAATAAAAGGCCACTTATATAGCTGTGCCACGGCGAGATGACGGATGAACTGGAAGCGGAGACAGAATACTTTATTTTGTAAGAGGTAGGATCAGTGAGAACGCTGAAGCTTCAAAGATTTTACACCTCGCACGATCTCGCTGATTGTACCCTCTATGAAATGAAGTTTCTCCGATTCCAGTTCATCTCCCGTCTCTCCGTAGCCCAACTCTAAACTTCACATTCGGAGGCGCACCAAAGTGAAGTAACGACATTTCACAGTGGCCTCCTAAAAACTTTCAGAATTCGGCAAATTTTGTCTGACGGTTCAGTAAATTTTGCCCATTATTGCATTTTTTTTAGCAGGGATTAATGTCTCCTTTTGCTATATGTAGGTTTGTGCAGGCGGGCCTTTTGAAGAGTGACCAAAAAGTAGCTTGAAGCTGCATTGGGAAGACATATTTTTCAAAAAAATTCACCTCAGATCCCCACTTATGTCCAAAAATGGCGCTGGTGTGTTAATCTGACCATCATTAATTTCCACAAATTTTTCCAGGTTTAAGTCTACCCGTATGCGAATAGAATTGTTTCGAAGGTACTGTCGTCCCCGCTTAATCGGGTAACGGATGAACGAATATCCCGCTTATACGAATAAAATATCTCAAAACCGAATATTTCCCTTGCCGTTGACGCAATGTTAAGGATCCCCGTTTAATCAAATACCCCGCTTAATCAAATAATATTTCTAGGAACCGACGGTATTCGTTTAAGTGGGGCCGACAGTATTTTTAACCGATACTTTTTTGTGCAACGACTCCCAAAATACTCAGAAAAAGACCGAAATGAAAGTTTAAAATTATTTTTTCTAATCTGCTGTAAGTGCTACAGAATGTTACTAGGTGTCATTTTAAAGCTCTTTGACTTTAAAATTGTCATTTTAAAGCTCTTTGACTTTAAAATGACTTTGCAAAGCTATGTCATATAAAAATTTCATGGTCATTGAAGACATTTGACCTTGAATATTTTCAAAAGTGTCAAGGCATAAACATGCAATACACCACCAGCTTGTTTATGTCATCCATGGACTGCAGTTTCGTGCTTATTATGCACTCATCAGCATGGAATAGGAATTAAACGAACTGGAGGCAGAAAACCTCTTGAAGAGAGCCAGCAAAAACTGGTAGCTAATGTGAAATTAGAATCCCAGCGAGCGACCACACTTGGTACGGTACAACTCGAAAATTTTGAGGCAAAGCTCGGGTATAAAACAGTAAGTAACCTACCCTAAGCAAGGGGTAAAGCAGAAACATGCAATTAACCACCAGCTCGTTTATTCCATCCATGGACCTCAGTTTCGTGCTTATTATGCACTCATCAGCATGGAATAGGAATTAAACGTGCTGGTGGTTTATTGCAACATTCTTGTATCGTTTCTTCTATGATTTTCTTTTGAAATAACGTCATTCATTGGTACATAAAGGGTTTTTTCCGGCGCCTGAAGAATGTAAAAGCCCATGCGTAAAATCTTCACTTAGATATTTCCTTCGTCTGCGCCAAAAACAAATCCCATTCACCCATACCAGTCATACATTCAGACGAAGAATCTAACCATTTTTGATCATTCAAGATCACCCTATTATACTAGTGTCCAGATATTTTTCAAGAGAGGGCGATTGATTTTTATTTCTCTTTACTAAATACTGGTTTGCAAGTTTTGGACTTCAATTCCGAAACATTTTTGAGGGAGAGCCGAACATTATTCAACAATTTCCTTCCTTCCACATTATTAAAACTCGTCTTAGTTTAAGTTTTTTTTTTTTTTTTTTTTGAACTTCAATATAAAAATCCAGTTTGTTTGGCTCTCTTTGCTTCTATAACATGTTTTCTGCCTACAGCTCGGTCACTACTATTGCGGACTGAAGATTCCGTTCTTAAAACGAAACTGCAGTATCTGGAAGGTACCGAGCTGGCGGTGTGTGCATGTAGTCCTGCCTTAGCTCTGGCTTAGGGGCAGTCACTTTCTGCTTAACACCCTCTAGCGATTGTTCTGATTTGCCGAGTGATGATCTTATGTGTGCTTCCAGGTTGCCGCTCGGTGAAGGGACGCAGGAGGTGTGGTCCCGCATGAAAAGATCTCTCGCAGAAGCGACGCCGGTCCGTGCCTTACCCGCCGAGGGGAATGAGGAGGGCGCATTCGAACACCTCCCCCCACACAGGGCCAGGAACAACAACAACAACAATCCGCCGCCCAGGCCCAGGAAGGAACAGCACCAACAGGTATTATTATACATCCTTCTTCGATTTCAGAACTTCTTTCTTGTCTACGCCATCTCTGGAAAAAAAATATTAGTATTCAAAAGTAGAGGTGTTGTTGATGTTGCATTTCTGAAGTTTAAATCTTCCAGAAGAAGAATTATATGCGCAAAAAAGTTTCGCATTAACCGTACCTCAGAGTCAAACTACACTGTTAACCACCCTGCGGTTGGGCAGTCCAAGGAATACATGTTAAATGGACGAGATATCTCGTCATAAATTAAAAGGTGGTTAAAACTACAGGTTGCACAAGGCACCTTTAAGTGTTAAACGTTGTAGTGCCAGCGGTACCCCTGATGGGTGCCACTTGACTCCCAATGGCACCCGAAACTTGCCATTCCGCTACTTAGGGTGCCATGGGTTACCCATAGGGTACTACGGGTTATCCATAGAGTGCCACATGGAGCCAAATGGCATGTTCAAAAATGCCATGGGGAGTCAAGTTGCACCCCTCAGGTGCTGCCGCTGGTGCTACAATTTTTCACCTTTAAAGGTGCCTCGTGCAAAATATAGTTTTAAAAGTGTGACGCAAGTCCAAAAGGGGCGATTTCCATTTTGCTATTGTATTGTATGTTGCATTCTTCATTCCTCACTAAGCCATGACAACGTAATTCTGTATAATTCTTCTTTACCAGTGTTCTATAGGAGCGCGAGTCCGACCCTCTGAATGCACCAAATATTCTTACACTTTCCTAAGAAGTAATTGTGAGGTGTCTTTCTCGTCGGTCTGTCTTCGAGGTGCAGAGTTTATTAAATCGTGGTTGAAACTAAGGGCGCTCTGATAGAAGGTCACTTTAACGTCGCAAAAATTTGGCCGAAGTTTTTGCTTTTCTTAAAATGTTTTAGTGATTCCACATGTTTATTTTCTTAAGATGTAGGCAATTAGGTATATATGTGTGCACTGTGCATGCTCTTATTTTATAAATCGATAAAATTCGATGTTTGATTCGGAAACTTAGAATTTACAACCCTTCCAAAATCTTAAGT
This sequence comes from Uloborus plumipes, assembly GCA_038373865.1. Taxonomy (NCBI): domain Eukaryota; kingdom Metazoa; phylum Arthropoda; class Arachnida; order Araneae; family Uloboridae; genus Uloborus; species Uloborus plumipes. Next base: position 53,078 of record JAXGGA010007803.1, on the reverse strand, counting down.
TCTGGGCGCCCCCCAGTTTAAACCGACAGAAACTCGCCAACCCTGGTGCCTTTTCCGTTTCAGCTGCTGCCGGACTACAGCCTGAACCAGGAGCTGACCAACAGCACCTTCGACGGCAGCAACACGTCCTGGAGCAGCAGCGACTGGAACGGACCCCGGGCGCCCAAGAGCGAACCCAGCACCTTCTACAAGTACCAGGGCTCGTACCAGGCCGGCGACTGGCCCAGCGACCCGTCCTATGGCGTGATGCATCAGTCCCCTCCCCCAAGTGCCTCGTCGTCCTCCTACTACGACGCCAGCAATGACTACTACGGATACGGATACGGCTACGGGCAGCAGCCCTACGGGATGCAGCATCAGCAGCAGCACAGCCCCTACCCGCCTCCGGCGGTGCGGCCGCCCTGCGACGCCCCCTACAACGGGAGCCGGATTCCGGCAGGCAAGCAGATGGTGCCGGACTACCGCAGGCAGAATAGGTTCGGTGTGGACGCTCAGGGAAGAATCCAGCATGTAAGTAGCTCACACTTCGTAAATGTCCTGATAATTTTTTTTTCCTGATTTTTAACTTTTTTCCTGTTGTTCCTGTCGGTTTTTTTAAAATCATCCAGTTTCACAAGTCTTCAATTTTTCCGTGGGGCAAACAGCACCTCAATTCTTTGAATAAGGGACCTTAATCTTAATTTTTAGAGGTTATAATTAGTGATGCACTGATTAATCGGTAGTAATCGGCCATGTTGTTGATAAACCTATCAGCCAATTTTGGCAACTTTATCGGCAGAAAAATTATTTTTAGGCTGAATTATTTTCCTTTAGAACAACTAACTATGCTGAATGAATTCTAGCCAATTAATCAGCTGTTTTATATTTTATTTTTATTATTTTACGAGAGCTGACATTGAAACTGAAAACAGCATTTATAAAAGAAAACACTGTATTGTTTTATTATCTGTGCGGGTTGTTAAGAACAAAGTGTTTGCCCCGTGTTCCCTAGAAAAGATACTTTAAAGAAAGTAATGATGTATACGACATTAAGGGCTTCAACTGATATGCTAGGTAAATGTTTTGTAACGCACAGAAGTTCTGTAAAACATGGATAATAAAGGGGCTTCCACAACTATTTCTCCGAAAAGCAAGAGAATATTCGTATATATGTAGTATACTGCCGTTCTAAGCACAAAGTCATATCCTCACTTATTAACAAATTTGAGTTATCGCCACCAGGTGGCTCTTTGTGACGCATTTTACCAAAATACAAAGTTTTATGGTCATTTGAGAGCGGGAAATATTTTTTAAAACATAGAGTAATATCTCAGTTTGAGCTTGACTGCAAATACCACTTTCGCACCTTAGCACGGCAGTATAGTGCTTCACTCCTCCAGTAAATCGCCTGCTCATTTCCCACTTCCCCGTCTCTCCCGCAGATCAAGCGTGAGCCTGACGACGGCCTGGAGCAGGAGGGCGAGAACTTCACGTCTCTCTTCACCAAGAGCCTAACGTCTCTGTACTCGCAGGACGCGGAGAACGCCTTCCCGGACGAGGGCAAGGGCTACGACCCGGACATCATGATCCTCGACACTGCGCGGCCCCACGCGGCTATGGACGAGGGCGCCTACGCGAGGATGAACGCCTCGTACGGCATGGGGGCGGCCGGGTATCCCAACCATCATCAGGGGCCCCGGCACAACTTCGGCGGGTACTATGAGAATAGGAACCAGATCCCGGAACCGGCTCCGAGTGGCGTGCAAGACCTCAATGCGGAATCAGAGCGGGTCAATTCCTTCAGGTGGGTTCCGCTTCTGACTGGGGGTTTCATTAATATTATCTGGGACTAAGTCATAAATTTTACTACTAAATAGCTAAAAATTGCAAACAATCGAAAAAATATGAAAGTTTTTCAATTACCTATCTCTTGATTGACAATTAGCAGAACCTTAATTACATTTAGCATAATGGTCATTCCATAGAAATGTCAACCTCAGCCGAAAAAAAAAAATAAATTCCTGGCTAACATTTTGTCATTATTCCTATTTGTAAACTTTTATTGACTCCTGCTTATTGTTGCTCCTGTTTGGATATAAAGATAGAATTCAACTTGTGGCGTAAAAAAATGTCCTATGAAACAAAATGTCCAAATTGATTGTAGCGTATTAACTGCAAATAGTATTACGATAAATTTTATACCGTTGTGTACAGGGTTGGAAAAATACCGGTTTTTTTTTTTTGGTTTAAACCGAGTTTTTTCGGTTACATGTAAGAAAAACAGCTTTATATCGTGAAAGTCACAAAGACTTCATTTATTAAATGTTTATAATTAACACTTTCCGTTCTTTCTGCAGCCGTTCGTGTTGTAACATTCGCTTCTCTCGTTGTAGGTACGACAGGCCTTCGTTCGATGACATGCACCTTTATGCCTCCTCCCCGAACGACACCAAAGGTCAGGCGAAGAAGCGGAAGGCATCCGCGCCGAACGCCTCCCCGGAGGGCGGCCCCGAGAGCCGGCGGAAGGGCCCGCGCCTGGCCTCCTTCAAGAGCGACTCCAAGTGGACGCCCAACTCGTTCGCCTTCGCCGACGTGGCCATCAAGCAGGAGCCCCTGGACGAGTACGAGGACGGCGAGTCGCAGAGCCGCTGCCTCCCGGCCGACCACCCGCCCGGCAGCAACGGGGCCCCCTCCCAGCCGGCCGACCCACCGCCCAAGCCCGCGGTCCGCAAACGCAGCCCGGGTACGACATGCTTCGACCGCTTCGAGAAGAAGTCCACCCCGGCCAGCAAGAAGGTCTCGCCCCTGTCGGTGTACGCCAAAGTCCAGGACAGCCTGGTCCTGAGCGTCAAGTGCAGGCGCTACAAGAAGCGGACGAAGCCCATCACGGCCAAGGAGGACGCCACCTACCCCGGGAGGGAGGAGATCGAGAACTGGAAGAGGACTGGCGCCTACAGTCAAAGTCCAGACCAAGCAGTTCGGCTGCTCATGAACGAGCTTATCGAGAGGGTGTCCAATCTGGGCGACCGCAGCGTGCCCGAGGGCCCCGAATTACCCCCGGTCGACCTGAACAAGGCCAGAGAGCTTCTTTATCAGTTCTGCAAGCGTTATTCTATTGACTATTCGGACTTCGAGAATGCTGCCGAGCTGAATCCCCGCATGGTCGCAACAGAACCGACAAAAAACTTCGAACGGGCTTCCGCCATCCGCAAACGAACGAATATTTCTCCTGTGAGTTCCAGGACACCCACGAGAGCTGAGGTCAGGGCTCAGAAGGGTGAGAAAGTGACGAGGAAAGCCGTGGCCGTGACTGCCAAATCCAAAGCCGAGGTGGCTAAGGCTGCCGGCGGCAAGCGGGCTCTGAGACAGTTGCCAGCCCGCAGGCAAAGCGGCAGGAAACTGCGCGGGCGCAGTCGCAAAGCATCACCACCTCCTGTCGTCGTCACGAGACGGTATTCCACGAGGAGTGCCAAGGAAGACGGTCACAGCGACGTTGACATTGTCATAGGTTCGTCTTCTGAGGATGAGAAAGAGGCCGGCAAGGAAGCGGAAGTCCCGAAAAAATCTCAAAGACTCAAAAACAAACACCCGGTTGTTGAAACGCCGGCCAAAGCGAACAATATCGAAAGGAACAACTCCCGAAACTGCGTCAAGAAGGAGGACGTGAATATCAGGTCTAGAAGCAGGAAAGCAGAGACCGAAAAGCAGGACGAGGTTGCGAAACTCGCTCCTCTGAAAAAGAAGTGGTCGCGACTTCACGAAACCGAATGTACTTTGGCAGAATCGGTTGCGAGCAAAAAACCCCAACCGGTGGCCACACCCGGTAAAGACGCTGTGAAAACAGAGTCGAGTAATACAATCAAAAGTTCTGATAAACAGTCTAACAAAATGTCTCCTAAAATTTCATCCAGAAAATCTGCTGATAAGATCATCTGTGATTCTGTTCTATCTAGCCCCACGTTCAACATTTTTGCTCGGCAAACCCGAAGAAAATCCTTCGACGTTGTAGAAATAGATTGTGATGAGAAGGAAGTAAAGCCAGCCGATGATAAATGCTTTGTTAAACTGGTGAAGCACAGTGAGACAAAGCCATGTGATAAACTTTTGATCAAAAAGGAACCTGTGTCCCCCGAGCGAAGAAGAGGCCCATCTAGAGAGAGTAGCTCGAGCAAAACGCGATTTAAGTGTTGTGACACGCATATTGAGCCGAAAAAAGGGTCCACATCCAAGCAGGGCTCCTTAAAAGAGGCAAAGTCTGAGAGGCAAATCAAAATGCACACCAATGAAGAGATTGGTGATGCACAGAACAGAGATGCGAAACACAGAAATGCTTCTTTGGATGGTGAGAGCGCCAAAGGGCAGAAGAAATTCCAAGCCGATATACCAATCAAAGATGAAAACTCAGTTGAAGAGATGCCTTGTGGTCAATCCTGTGGTGAATCTGAGAAGCGACAGGCTGTGATACCGAAGTTGGGGGGGAGGTCACAAAAGAAGGATGTTCCTAAAGCATCAGAAAAGAGACTCTCGAATGCGGGAAAGCCAGCGGAATGTGATAGGGTCTTGGAAAATTCGTCGCCCAAGAAAAACGAGTTTAGCCAAATCATCGATAAAACAGATTCGGTTGTTCAAATCAAATTAACCAAGTTGCCATTAAATTTTTCTTGCGAAAGTAGTTCATTTAGTGAATCTTCGCCAGAGGACAGTTTAAAAGTTGTTATCAAAAACCGTCAATCGAGAAGCAAGTCAAGAAGAACCCATTCGCGAAAAGGGAAGGCGAGAAATGAAGACTCGCCCGATGAAAGCTTACCGGTGGCAAATTTTCTAAAACCAAAAACAGAAGTGATAGAATGCGAAAGTAAATGTGATAAAACGGAAAGTGACGTTCAAAGTGAGAAAGAAGATTCCCAATCCAACAAGACCCGCATCGCCGGGCATAAAAGAACAACTTCTGAAACGGCGGTTAACCAGCCTGAAACCTCAGAAGTACCTCAGCGGCGAAAACGCAACAGGTCCAAATGTGCCGATAATAATAAGGCGAACCGTTCGCCCAAAACTGAGATACCCCAGCTTGAACCAAAGATCGTGGCACCTGACACCAAAGATGGTGACACTGCTACTCCAACCTTTGATCTGAGGACTACCATTTTGAAGATCAGGAGCAAAATCCAGGACGAGTCTTCAGGTGAGCCAAAAGCTGATAAAACGGACAGCATGGATGACAAGAGTTCAAGTGCCTCTGAACCACCGAAGCTGGATTGCATGAAGGAGAGTCATCCTGAAACCATCAACTCAAATAGCAAAGAAAATAAAAGGTAATGAAAATTTTTTTGCTCAAACCATCCAGCAGATAAAGCCAGGGTCTTTGATAAAAGTCTTTAAATTTTAATTATTTGTTAACTAGGGATCCCGGAAAAGTACTTGATTTTTCATGGGCCTTTGGAAAATTGTAAAAATACTTGCTTTTCTCACGAGTTCTTGAAATTGAGTCAAACCCTTTTCATACTTACCAAATTTTATGGATTTCGCATTAAAATTACTCATTTTCGCCTTTATTGTCGCTTCAATCCTCCACCCCCTCCCCCTTTTCATTTGAAATCTGATTGCATTAGCTTCTAAAACTCGTCCATTGTTCTTTTATTGCTTATTTTGTGATTACCATTATTTTTATAGTTCGTACTCTGTAATTGAGTACTTGCATGCTTGTCATTTTGCCACACTTACTCAAACTGTTTTGTTCAGTGTTTTAATTTAAATTTGAGAATGGGAACTCTGATTATAAACTTAAATATTTCGATCATATCTCAATTTACTCTCCTTTGCTCAAGACTATACATTTTAACCACTCGAAGCCCTGACATAATCTACATCGAAAAGCCCTATGGCTAACCTCGTAGCACTATTTGATATACACTGCTCGACATTAAAAATGCAACACCAAGAAGGAGTGGTCAGAAATTCATGCAAATTTTACCGTAGACGCACATCACTGAGTTATGCAAATGATATGAAATGCGCCGCTCTCAGACGCACGTGAAGTAAGATATAAGAGAATGAAGTTGAAAAGTGGGCTATGTTCATGTTGGTTTTTCTGCCAGACTAATTATCGGTGAAATTTGGTTTTTACCTCGAAGGATACGTGTGATAGGAGGAAATGCTACGCCGTCCTCAACGAAGACACTTCCAGCATATAGACGACTTTACAAGGGGTATGGTGATCGGACTGAGAAGGGGAGGTTGGCCATACGTCAAATTGCAGCTGATACCCACATGGATGCAAGCACTGTGCATCGGCTGCGTCGGAGATGGTTGGAAAGAGGAAATGTAGCCACATTGAGGGGTGCAGGTGCAGCCAGAGTGACGTCAGACCGCTTGTATCGACGGATTCACCGACAAGCTGTGGCGGACCCGCAAGTCACTTGTACGTCGATTCTGCAGCACGTGCAAGGTACCCTGGATGTTCCTGTGTCGACCAGAACAATTTCCCGTCGACTGGTTGCACGTGGCCTGCAATCACGGCGCCCGCTAAGAAGACTGCCATTGACCTCACAGCACAGACTCCAACGTTTGGAATGGTGCCGGACCAGAGCGACGTGGATGGCAGAATGGCAAACCGTAGTGTTCTCAGATGAATCCCGCTTCTGTTTGTCCAGCGATAGTCTTCGCAAACGTGTGTGGCGTCGACGTGGAGAAAGATCGAATCCGGCAGTAACTGTGGAACGCCCCACAGCGCGACAACGTGGCATAATGGTTTGGGGCACTATTGCATACGATTCCGTATCACCTCTAGCTCGTATTCGGGGCACTATGACGGCCCAACGATATGTAGATAATGTACTGCGGCCGGTGGCAATCCCCTACCTTCAGGGTCTGCCAAATGCAATTTTTCAACAGGATAACGCCCGGCCTCACAGTGCTCGAATCAGCCGACATGCTCTACGAGGTGTACAGATGCTTTCCTGGCCACCATACTCTCCTGACTTGTCACCAATCGAACAAGTGCAGGACGTGATTGGACGCCGTTAGCAGAACCTGTCACTGCCTCGTTCAGAGGACGAACTGTGGCAAATGGTTGAAAGGGAATGGAGTGCCATCCCTCAGGACACCATCCGCAGGCTTATTGACTCCATGCCTAGACGTGTTTCTTCGTGCATCGCTGTCCGCGGTGGTCCTACTTCTTACTGAGCCGACGCCGTCCTCGCTCTAAATTTTGCTTATTTATTTTGAAATAAATATCACTTATTGTTCCATGCTGTCTCTGTCTTCTTACCAAATTTCATCAATTTCTGACCACTCCTTCTTGGTGTTGCATTTTCAATGTCGAGCAGTGTAATATTTTCCTTCTTCTTCCTCCACAGCAGTGATCCTGGACTGGGGGAGGCTTCAGCCGACAGCAACCCCGTCGTCTGCGAGCGCATGCCTTCTATTTTCCCAGTGTCCTCTGTGGATGAGAGCAGCAAGCCCCAGACGATCTCCATCCACCGGCGGTCGGACTCGGACGATTCGGACTGCGGGGGACTGGTCATCGACCTTGACAGAAGACAGTCCGTCGAAGAACGAGGTGAGGACGACACTGGAGAGTGAAATTGTTCGATGAAGCGCTATTCACATTACGACCTATCCTATCCGGCCTTCCGAACCGAGTTTTCCGCTGCGAAACTGGTTTTTGGAATCTGGTTGTCATGATAGCATGCCGAATCATCGGCTTCCGTCAACCGTTCTAGACTGCTGGATGTCGTCGGCGCTATTCCAGGTGCGCGCTCTTTATAATTTGTGAGGGAATACCGTCACGTGACTTTCGGACGGAGCTGGAGCGAATGCTCGAAACTTTTCACTTCCGTCCGTCACGTCTGAAGAACCATTTTGTTCGGACGGAACAGTCGTAATGTGAATAGCCTTTGATGGATGTTGAATGGGCAGACGATCGATCGCTATGGCCAGTTAAATATTTCGTTAGATAGAGCCGCTGAGGGAGGAAAAATTGGTTGCGTCTCTACTGTGGCTCCATCTGTGTAATAGATAAACAGCTGGTGGTATAGATTGTTTGCTTATGTTTGCTGCACATTACTGCTTACTGACTACACTATTTCTATACCTTGTCTTTAAGTTTGATGCACGTGTAAAGATCAAGATTGGGGAATTTTCCTGCATTGGCAAAGCAAATTTATTTTTCGCCACTTCTTCTTTCCTACACATTTTTACAAACCAAAAGTAGCCAAAATTAGCTTTTAATTTACAAACAAAACAAAAAAAATATATTAGTTTTACTAGTTAAGGATTCCGGGCTGTTGTGCCGTGGTCTAAATGGCTTTAATCCATACGTTTCGATCGCAACTGCGGCGGTCATCTTCAGTGGGTGTCGTTGATTAATTTGGCGACTGATGCGAAATTTCGAACTGCTGCAAGATTTTAAATTGAAAACGCAGCGCCTTCTACCTTCCGGCTCGAGATTGACAGATGACTGGATGCCAAAGCTTGTTAACTTTTACTTCTTCCTCCTTCTTGTTAAAATTATTTGGGTGTTTGAAAATTTCAATGGCCTCTCTATTCTTCTCCTTGAAAATTTCCTCACTACTTTAAAGGCACGAAGCGCCCGTGCAACGCCGGGCCACGTGCGTGGTATGTCTTGAAATCGAATGAACATTAAATTCTATCAAATAATATAACTTCAGAATGAGTTAAAAGTTAGAGAAGGGGGACGTTATGCATCAACATGCCGCAGGAAGCTAATCTAGCTGCACTGGCAGCTAGTTCTGGTTTTAAATGTTGATCATATAAGATTTCGGACTTCAATCTCGAAAACTTTTCGAGGGAAAGCCTAAATTTCCTTTCTTCAACATCATTATAACTCGCCTACAGCTAAGTTTTTAGAAGTTCAATATTGAAAATTTACTGGTGGAGAGTCCCTCAAGAGAGGGGCGATTGCCCCTCCCATGTATCCGCCCCTGCCACTTGATGGGATATTAACGTTGATTGTATAGTCAAGTGCTAATTGTACCAGCAAGAATTTATTTATTAAAAGTAATGTTTTTCTACTGCTTAAACGTGACAGACTAAACTTAACAGAGCAAAAATATCCTTTGCAGCCCCCTCTCCGCCGTTTGAGCCGAAGCCGCTGAAGGAGGCCGAGCCCGCCGCCGTGCCGCGCGAGCCGACCCCCTCCACCTCGGGCTACTCGTCCACCAGCCGCGACAACAACAAGTGGGGGCTGGACGACTCGGACTCGGACGACGAGTGCGCGCTGCTGGACCGGGGGCGTCCGCTGGACATCACCTTCTCATCGCTCGCCAGGGAGCAGGCCCGCAGGATCCGGGACCGGGAGGAGTCCATCCTGAGGACGCTGCTGCTGGAGAACTCCGTCGCGGCCCCCGGGACGTCGTCCTCACAGGTACGCAAACGCCCAGTCGAGGGGCCGTGGTAGCCCGATCGGTAAGGCGTCGGACTCTTGACCGGAGGGACCCGGGTTCGATCCCCAGCCGATCAAAAAACCATCGTCTTGATTATAGGTGGCTGGGGGACGTTAAAAATGTCGTGGTCACAAAGCCTTCCAAGTGAAACGATACCTCTGAGGGTGCTGGGCCAAGGGTTTGCTCGGCCCTTGGTTCTGGTTCAAACAGAACAGAGCGCTCCTCAGGGTCCTATCCCGGTTAAACCACGAGTTGTGGTAAGTACGGGGGACCCTGGAGTGTGCAAAAAAAAAAAAAAATACCCAGTCGGGTCGAACTACGTACATTGTTATTAAAACAACAGGTTGCACAAGGCACCTTTAAGGGTGAAACGCTGTAGCACCAGCGGCACCCCTGAAGGGTGACACTTGACTCATTGTATGTGGCTTGACACATTGTGGCCCTGATAAATTGAGCTACACTACCGTCTTAAGAAAGAAAGCGCTATCTCCCATAGAAAAAATGTCGGGGAAAACCTGGAAAAAAAAAATGTTTTAGCTCAAAAGTAAAGTAAAAGCAAGAGTAAAATTTTTCATTTCTTTAATAACTATGTACAAGCAATGTAAGAAATTAAACGATTCACTCGTTGCGCAACACTTGCGGGGGCGTCCATGATTGATTAATGAGGGATTCCATGATTGCGCAATTGGGATTTCAACACTTGCCCACGTGAGCGAAAGGCACAGCGCATGAAGTCATAACTCTTGGCACTCATCTTGAACAGATGAGAAAATCATGACCGGAGAGCAGGATAATAATTTTATGGAATATTTCTTGGCCGCTATCCGGGAAAAGGGGGCAAATAGGCTACCCATCTTGTGTATCTGTGTAGAGTAAATAAAAATTAAAAAAATAGTTTTTTGTGGTTGTGATTATGGTGCCCATTGTTCTCCATCATTCATGACTCATTAATGCTATGGAATAAGAAGAAGTGGGTAATTCCATTTCAAACAACAAGGAAAATGAATGGCAGCAAAATTGGTTTTTAAATTATGATGGCAATATAAGTTCGACACTGTACCGACAGCTTGCTTATGCCATCCTCATCCAGAGACTGCAGTCTTCTCATTATGGACTATTTTGCCTGGAATAGAAAGTACCCTAGCTGGAGGCTGAAGCCATCTTATAGAAGGAAGCAAAGGGAGCCAAACAAATTAGTAGCTAATGCAGCACACCAGCTGAAATTTACACACTAGCGAGAAACCGCAGAAATGGTATGGTTCAACTCGTAAATTGAAATTCAACTAAAAAGAGTTTCTTGTATGAGTTCTAATCAGAGTGAATTTGCAGTCTGTATAATACACTAGGTGGCCAAAAGTATCCGGACACTTTCAAAAATTTACATCTTTAGATATAACTCGACAAATAAGTGATCAATTGTTCTTTAACTTTAGTCATACAAAATATATTCTTCACCGAACATTTCCAAGTTGAAATTAAATTACCCTTGCATTTGGGGGATGATAAGAAGGGGGGTCGAAAGAAAAACCGCTTTTTGACCATAACTCTTTGAAAATAGCTCGGAATAAGCTATGCATTTCAGTAATTAATTAGCATACTATGTATAATTACTGTACAAATTCAAATGAACGTACCACTCTTTCTTCCGAAGATATGAAACATTTTTTAAAAAACGGCAACTTTATTTGAAGGGTTTTTGCTCATAACACGCAGAGTTTTTGATCAAACCTTATCAAAACTTCAGGAAAGATAAAAAAATACAAGAGAAAGAACATACTAAAACGGTTTTTAAAAATATTAAAAATCCGATGAGATATGAACGTTAAAAGGAAATAATTTTGCACGGCGCATGCGCGAAAGACAAAAACTTATAACTACAAAAATATTGTAGCCTGGTGTATACTGCATCTTATAAAAAAAGTTCCAGTTGAATATCGTAAAAATTGAAAAAGATATCAGCGATCTAGTGAGCTGTAATTCATTCATTTGCAGTCAATTCATAAATGGAGAGGGGTTGTTCACAAATAGTGTGGGGACAATCGAGCATATTTTTCAATGTTAAATTGTATACTGTTTAAAAATTTATATTTGGCTTAGAAGTCACATTTCGCCCATTCGGCCAAAAAGACCTTATAAGTAGGTGGCCAAAAGTATCCGGAGACCCCCTGAAACGTTGGTTTTGAACGATGACGAAATAACCTTTATTTTAAAAATAGCTCTTTGTGGACAGACCCTCACTATGTATGTATTGTCTGAGAATGAATGAAATACAGCTCACTAGATCGCTGATATCTTTTTCAATTTTCTTGATATTCAACTGGAACTTTTTTTATAAGATGCAGTATATAACAGGCTACAATATTTTCGTAGTTATAAATTTCTGTCGCTCGCGCATGCGCCGTGAAATTTTTTTTCCTTTTAACGTTCATATCTCATCGGATTTTTAATATTTTTAAAAACCGTTTTAGTATGTTCTTTCTCTTGTATTTTGTCATTTTTCCTGAAGTTTTGATAAGGTTTAATCAAAAACTCTGCGTGTTATGAGCAAAAACCCTTCAAATAAAATTGCCGTTTTTTAAAAAATGTTTCATATCTTCGGAAGTAAGAGTGGTGCGTTCATTTGAATTTGTATAGTAATTATACATAGTATGCTAATTAATTACTGAAATGCACAGCTTATTCCGAGCTATTTTCAAAGAGTTATGGTCAAAAAGCGGTTATTCTTTCGACCCCCCTTCTTATCGTCCCCCAAATGCAAGGGTAATTTAATTTCAACTTGGAAATGTTCGGTGAAGCCCATATTTTGTATGACTAAAGTTAAAGAACAATTGATCACTTATTTCTCCAGCTATATGTAAAAATGTGAATTTTTGAAAGTGTCCGGATACTTTTGGCCACCTAGTGTATAACCGAACAGGCGGTGTGCTTTTTGCATTTTATCTGATGTTCGATCGTCTTTCACAGGAGCGGACTCGGTCCCGCGCTTACAGCATTTCACCAGCTTCCAGGGTCAGGATCCGCAACAACATCATGCGAATCATCATGCATCAGGACAACAACGAGGTGTCTGCTTCCTCGGCGGCAGGTGGTTTCGACGAGAATAAGTCCGACGCAAGTAAGTCTGCTGTCACACTGTTTTGATGTAGTACCAGTTTCATTTCCAAGAAGTTTTTACGTGAGGATACAGTAGAACTTCGTTTATCCGGACTAACAGGCAGGACCTGTTTACTGAATAGGCCACCTAGGCCGTGACCTAGGGGGCCCCAAATAGCAAACATTTTACTCATTTAAAAAAAATGAAAAAATTGGCTAACATTGTTTTAACCAATGCCTAAAATTGCAAATACTGAGTACAGAGAGCCCAAAACATTATTTGGCCTAGTGCCCCGAAATATCTTAATAGGGCCCTGCTAACATGGACCAAAGGAAATCCAGATAACCAGGGTCGTATAGGGGAGCAATTCCATTTTAATAAAAAGAATCAACTAACTACGCAAAACAGTCTGCACAGACTCCAAATATGTTGGACTCGTGTTTCGTTGCATGAATTTTATGAAGGACCTTGACTCTCACTGCTTCAAAATACAGTTAAATTAGAAGATTTTCAGAAGTAGTATTTTCTCGTATATGACGATTTTGGCTTCGTAACGAATGCATCTTACGAAATACGCCCGCTTTACCGAAAAAATGTTATTTAAATATTTTTTCTAGAAATTTTCAAAATGTGCCTGCATTTTTGGTAGTAAAGACCTTGTTCTTCATGAAGTTCGTGCAATAAAACAAGCATTTAACGTATTGCAATAAAACAAGCATTTAACGTATTAGCCTTTGTGAGCTGTTTTGTAAGAAAAAATGACGCGTCTATTTACCGTGGAATTGCCCTAGGTAATAAGCAAAAAAAAAAAATCTTTAAATAAGCAAACTTATTACAACTGAAAACTATGTTTCGGTGTAAAATTATACGGCTTGCTTACAAAAAAAAGGAGATGTAGCTAAGTAATTTGTCATATTATTTCTCAACAAAGGGTTCGTCTTTTGTTACAACACGTGTGGCGTTCGAATGGAACATGACCAACGCAAACGTTTCATCATTTATAGATGAACAATAAATGTTTAAGTGTGAGTCATGGGTTTACTCTTGCAATCATAATTTAAAGTTATAAGATTATATATTTTTTTTCAAGACTAGAATTACCGGAGATATGGATGGACGATCCGCACTTGATCGAGGTTTTAGTGTTCCGCTAATTGGTAGAATTTCGCTTTGGTAGTACTTTCGTTTTAAAAGAAGTTTTAGAAGGAAAGATTCAGGGGTTTAATGGAAGAAAAAAAAAACGCCGTTAAAAAGAAGTCTACTGTTTCAGAAATAACAAACGAAAAAGAAAACCAACAGCAGAAGTTTAGAAACTGCTATTTAGTTTCAGAAATGCTGTACAAAAACCTGCGCGTACTTTTCCACGTGCAAACGAAAGCGTGCATGGATTAATTTCGCTGCGCAATCTTTCTGCATCCTACTCAAAAATCGTATTTGTCACTGTTAAAAGATTTTTTTAATTTTTTTAAAAAAGAAATGCAATAAATTTCTTTTTATTTTCATCAAAATTTTAGTTTGAAAAGATACGAGATGCATTTTATATCGCATAGAAATCTAGTAAATAATTTAAACGACCTGTAATAAATGGAGACCAACAGGGAGCATTTCCTAACTTATTGAAAAAAACTTAATATTCTTTGAAGACATGCTTGTTTCTCGAGTGTTGAAAAATTAACTCATATTTTCAAGGGACTTCGTCAAGAAAATTGAACAGTCAGAGGTTTCATTAACTGTTTTCAGTGCAAGCAGTTCTGGGGATTTTCAGGGACCTTTTTCTCTTGTTTAGACTCGCTACCCGCCGACGTCGAGCAGGAGTTAGAGGAGGACGAGGGCAACCCCGTGGATGCCAAGGAGAAGATCAGTAAGCTGAAGGGTGAGATCAGCTACCTGCTGTCCCTGGCAGCCCAGAAAGAGAAGGAAAAGAAGGCGATAGTCAAATTTATGGGGTATGCTGTTCCCTCTTAAACATTTGCTTGATTATTGTTAAAGTTTGTTCACAAATTTAATGTACAGCAAGAAGTAATAATATGATCCACTTCAGAAGGCTTTGGAAACCGTTCCATTGGTCCGACTAGGAGGAAATTTGAACCGAGAGATGCTTCGAATGGTGTGCTTGATAATTATTAATTTTTAAAAGAAGTTCAGAAAAAAGGCCTCTATGCAAAGAAAAAAAAAATAAGTTCCTTATCCTGCAAATTCCAAAAACTGCCTTAAACGATTTAATTTAGTCGATTTGAAGAAGTAAACTAGAAGGAAAAATGAAGAAAGCACAAAGTTAGAAACTTTTTCTCAAAGTAGTGCTAAATCTCACACGTAGCAGTCCCAAACTGAGTCCTCGTATGTAGAGAACCTTTTGAAGTGGACAACTTATTACTTTGTCTGAGCTAAAGCCGCTATATAGACAGGCCGACGCATCAAGCTTAAGTTTCACCACTTTGGATGTTGGCGTTTGGGTTTAATTGCACCGTACTATTTGTCAAATTCACGTATTGCTAAAATTTGCCCACAGTGAAAAATTATCAAAACGGAATAACTCGCCAGAAAAGACAATCACGCACCTTAAAACAGTATTTAAATACGCGCTGGAACCAATCAAACAATTTTGATGCGTCAGCTCGTCTTGATGGTGGCCTTATGTGCTCGTCTTCCGGAAAATCCGAAAGCATTCCTTGAGAAAAACCTCAAAGGCTGGTCTTGAGGAAAACCTCAAAAGAGGAGGGTCTCAAAGCGCTACGAAAAATCCAAAAGCCTTCCTTGAGGCAAACCTCGAGTCTCAGTGCTCTACGGGAATATATCTAAGCTATTCGCTTTAGGAAAACCTCCTACCCATTAACAGTACGATCGGCCTTGAGGAAAATCAAATGAAATTTTAGATGGGAAATTAAGTTCGGAGATCCGCGGGAATATCTCAACAGAAGTCACCCTACACACACATTGGGTTTTTCCTCAAGGCTTGAGGCCTCAAGGAATTCCTTCAAATTTTCTGTTGCGCGTGGATGGCCCTTTAGTCGGAAGTATTTTGGCCGGGACGAAGTCTTAAAAACTCAGCTATTAGCTATCTTTATATTACCCCTCTGGGTGCTTGTTGTCCATATTGTGCCATGTTTAAATGTGTGTTCTGGTCGTCTTCCGCAGGTACAAGGAGGGAATGCTTAAACGCTTGCTCAGAGAGTACAGGTACTCCGTCCAAGACCACGTTCAGGACTGGATGCTCGAGCGGATGCTGAACAGGGACCCGGACGTGCTGCTGATGTCCTCTGGAACTCAAACGTCCTTGCTTTCCTTCGTTACCTCCCTGGCAAATGGTGAGGGGCTCCTAGTATTCCCACAAACATTTATTTGTTCGCACAATGTAGAAACAAAAAACTGAAAAGTCCGAGCGCGGAGAGAAAACACTTGTCGACCAATTCTGTATCTTAGAATGTCTGTCTAGCCAGTAATTCACCTTTAAGGCAGGGGTGCCTTGTCTCCTTGAAGTAAATATAAGCACTTGTATGGCATCTTTGCTTTTAACAGTGAATGAAGAATCTTATTCCGCATAGACTCATAAGAACATTATTTTATAAAAGAAACTCCTTCACAATTATTTAGCAGCATTAAAAGAGCACGAGTCTCATCTTTTGCATACATCCGACAATCGTTTTACGCCCTCTCTGGAAAATTGAATTGAGAGAACGAGAACATTCCTGAAAATAGGTAGAGAAAGTAGAAACGACCTGTATTATACAGGGGTAATTTTTTCCGGGAACCATACCAGATTTCATGTTTTTTTTTTTTTTTTGCTTTTTTTTTTTTTGTCGATTACACCGGAAAAGGTCTCCTCCTCTTAAAAGGACAGGAAAAGTCTACAATAAATTTATTTTGACGGGCTGATTTCAATCTTTACTTATGTACTCCAAAAAGTATCACTATGCCTTGTTTTTATTCCAGACGAAGAGCTTACCAGATTGTTTGACCAGTTTCTTGTTTGGTTGGAGAATCGGCCTCCGGCGGACCAGCAGAACACAGAAAGTAAGATGCATGTTTTCGTTCTACCTACAAGTTGCATTTTCAGTGAACAAAATTATGTCTATTGTCAAAAAAAAAAAAAAAAAAAATTGTGTTGTGCCATAACTCCGAATTTGGCCCTGATCAACTGCTACGTGTTTCGCCAGTTGGGCAGGTTTGTGAAGGGAAACAGTTCCTCAATGAGGATGCTATGATTTAGGGAGCTTTGGATTCGGCACGTCGAATGTGATGCCTGATGCCTACTTCTGCCACGGTGACATTTTTGCATTTAAAACTCGTTAATAAGGGTACTTTTGCCGACGAAGGTCAAATTTTTTGAAGAAAATACATCACTTTCGTTTTGAGGCTTGTTTTTCTTTATGTTTCGATTGCGGCCAATAATTATGAAGCAACCCATTTTTTTTCTTCTGTAACGTAAATCCAAGGCAGCTCTAATGAAAGTTGTTTGTCAGTCAGCCAAAAACGTCTGAACACAAAACTTTTATTTTCTCACAGCATCGGCACAAACGGACCTCTCGATGACTCCCGAAGTCGTGCATCTGGCGTACCACGCGGCTGAAGGTATCGCCACTTTGGGCGACTCCCACAGTGGCGAGCAGCTTCCGGCAGTGGCCACCATGGTCGCCAACGCCACCGAGAACTATGGTGTCGACATGAGGACCATGCGGAACGGCGTCCCCACAATCCTCCAGAGGGCGCTGTCGTCGGCGAGGGACGACAACGCCGCCTCGAGCGACATCATTCACAGGGCTTCGACGTCCAGGTTAGCAAATGTAATTTTATACAAATAATGAATGCAGGCCCAGGAGTCGGTCACCTTTTGAAATTTTTGTCACCTTTTTAAACCTTTCTTTTTTTTTTTTAATTTTTATTTATTTTTTTTAAGCAAAGCACTAAATCTGTACCTCAGAACCAGACTAACGTAAGTCCATTTCCGTCATTTTTCGGTAGAGGGGGAAAACGATTGTCGAATACATTGTTTTTCCCCTCTACTGAAAAATGACGAAAATGGACTTACGTTAGTCTGGTTCTGAGGTACAGAAATATGCATCCCCAACCCCTAGAGTTGTACAAGAAAAATATCTATGCTTATAAGATTGAAATAGGAATGAAAGAAAGGCAACTTTTACTCTCTACAAACAGGATGATTGATGCAAGAGTGAAGGCTTTCACGGACGGTGTCAATATTGTTTGAAGATTCCGGACTATTGTGCTGTGGTCTGAGTGGAGTTGTCTCAAACGTTTCGGCCGCATCTTCAATGGCGTTGACGGCGCTTCCGGTAGCTTTAGCCAACCAGGAACGAGGAGCACGGGCGTCCATCGGCCAATAGCAGACGAGGACGAAAATGGCACTTCTCTGACAAATACTACAAATCCTACCAAAACTGAATCACTCGTCGAGAATCTTCTTCAACGCCTCTGAAGATGGCGACATAAACGTTTCAGACAACTCTACTCAATTTACGGCACAACAGCCCGGAATCTTCAAATACAACTGTATGATTGTTTATCGATCTCTATATGCATGTCAATTTGGTCCGGTTTGTTTTCTTGACACTGAAAAGAAATATAAACATGTGCATTGTTTTAAAATGAGGTTGCGCTCGTTTTCAATGCGTCACAGAACAGGCAGCACAGTTTGACAAATGGAATGTAGCAGCAGCGTCGAGAATGAAAGCTGTTTGAGAAACTTGACACTTAAAATTGCTACGTTTTCCTTACCTGACCAGCGTGCAATCATTCGTTTGCTAACATTGCGTGGTGTGACACGTGTTGTTCTCATGCTCCCTGCTCACCTGACCAGGTTTCTAGTGATTTTTGGTCGTTTTCAACAATGAAAGCCACTTTTTGTGGCTGCACATTCATCAGCCGTGCTACTATTGCTTCAGTAATTTTCCAGTAGTCAAAACCGACTCCTAAAAGAACCTTCGCGGCGGCCATGGAATCATGGCGTCGACGTAGTGAAAAATGTGTACGTCTGCAGGGCGATCACTTCGAGAAGTTACACTATAGTTCGATAGTTTTTGAGTGAGTAGTCAGTTGAAAAAAAATGGAGGCCTTAGAACTTGAATGCACCTCCCTTGTTATCAGGGCCGGATTTACACATCTTTCGCCCATGGGCCCGAAAATTATCACCGCCCCCCCCCCCATTCCTCAAAAGAAAAAAAAACAGAACTTTGTTTTAGTGTAAAATGTTCTGATTTTGCACAAGATGAATAAAACACAAAATAAAAAATAACTGAGACCCCCTATTTTATATTACGTAAACATTTTTTTTTCCAAAGGTCAAAATTATAGTCGTAATGTGAAGTTATTGAACCATGGTAGTTGGCAGTAAATTATATTTATTGTAACATTTTTTTGAATTGTTAAACTTCTGCTAATTGTTGGAGATAGAATCATCCAATTAAACATAGTTGTTGTTTGTAACGAGCATAATACTATAGTAAAAATAACATACTGAAAGGCAACGCCAAGTAAAAAATTTTTCATGCAAGAAAATAATATTTTATTTGCTCAAAATATTACGTACTTTGTTAGAGAAAGGTAGGACCAAATTATCGAAATAAAATAGGGAAGTAATATAACTGACAAGTTGTGGGCATACTCAAGGGTTCTATTATTATTTTAATGGGGATACAAGATACAAATGTAAAATGTTAGTTCATAAAAAAACGAACTTGAACTGGGATATAACTCAAAAATTGCAGTTTTATAGCTATTTTATCTTCATCAATTTTAAATTATTATTTAGACTTTAATTTGTTTGGAAATAAATTGTATACCAAGCGATTCCTCGCCAAGTGAAAGACCAATTCCTAGAATACGGAGCAGGGAGTGAAACCCCTTTTGCCGCGAGGGGATGCTTTTAAGTTTACACAGTCGCCTGAACCAAGGAAAATAGAGCTTCTGCTGAAAAGTTAGGCTAGGTGAAAATGTCCGATTCACTTTTGAGACGGAAAAAAGAAAAAAAAAAGCGCCGCCTCTGAATTTCATGAAGAATTTTTTTTTAAAGATAGAATTGGAAATAATTCTGAAATTATTTTGTTATTTGAGGAAATATTTGATTGATACAATCTCCCGCCCCCTAAAATTTGCCGCCCTGGGCCGGGGCCCATGCCTAAATCCGGGCCTGTTTGTTATCAACAAATGACCAGCCTTCTATGAAACAATTTTCGTTCTTCAAAGGATGCCATAACTTGAAAAGGTTTGGTACCCCTATTCTATAAAACCTACATTTTTCAATGTTATGCAATTCCACTAGAAAACTTGTAATTTGAAAATTGTAAATTGTAAAGTGAGCTCACTGTAAGAAAATATATTTTCCAGGTCCTCGCCATCGACCGAGACTCCACCCTCTACCACCACCGGCGCACACCACAGACAGTCCTTCCGGACCTACCAAAGGTCGCCGCCCCTCCCGGCCTTGAGGCCCTCGAGGCACGACCTGCAGCCGGTCCAGGAACCGAAAACCCCCGCGGCGGAAGCCCCCAGCCGGTCGCCCCCCGCCCTGCAGCCCGAGCTGAGGCAGCCAGTTCCGAAGATCTTCAGCCCCCAGCCCAAGCCCCTCGAGAAACAGCAGCCCCTGGATTTGATAGTCAATGCGCCACGTGAGTTTTCATTTTTTTTTTTAAACATTGGGTATGTCCGAATAGTACAGCCGACTACCAAGCGAGTTCTAATAGGTTAGTCGCCGTAATTGAAAACATTCTATGAACATGAAAGCAATTTTGCATTGAAAACGAAATGTACACTCACCGCACTGACGTCATCAAATCAGCCGACCGGGTAAACCGGTTAGTCCATTCGAACATACCCGTTTTGTGTGTGTGTTTATTGAAATGTATACAGGGTGATTATAATTATATTGCCGTCAACCATTAATTCAATGTCAAATCTTAATTGCTTAGAAGACAACAACTTTACATGTTGAAATATGGCAGCTATTATATTAAAATAAGTAGCGTTTGAAACTATATTTTTCTTTACTTTATTGTTACAGTTATGCGTGATTTTTATGTTGATTTGATTCGTAAAGCATTTTCATAAACAATGTAATCATGCTTTAATGCTTCTTTTAAAACATTATGCAAATTAACAATTCTATTCTCTAGCTGCCGTAAAAACAGAGACGGTGCCCATCAAGAAAACAGAAAATGCTGTCAAAATTACCGCTTCAAGCTCCCAATCCTCATTTCACCGAAGCTTGGAAACACCAGCTGCTGAAGCCAAGAATTTGAAACCGGAACCTTCTTCCTCAAATTCTGAAAACTCTTATAGAAAACCAGGCACTCAATACCCAACGTATGAAAGTCACTTTGAAACAACTGCCATTAAAACGGAGCCTACTTACAGAAAGACGGATGCGCCTGCTGCCTCGGGGTCTGGCTTACCTTCTACTTCAGTGCCTGGCCCATCCACTTCAGCTTCTGGCTTGCTGCCAAGAAGCTTGCCCCCGTCGGATGGCAATTTCACATTCGAGAACCGGTTCATGGCCCCATCAGAAACTGTCATCAGGAAGTCCAACTTTTCCGTCTGCAAGTCGGAGAGTGGCAGTTCCTCGACGACGAGCAGCAAGCCCGAAGGCAGCTATGTCAAGTCGGAGAGCCCCTTCGCCAAGCCGGGACCCTCATCCAAGTCGCTGGAAGCCGCCCCCAAGAACAGGCGCGTGACATCTAGTCCCAAACGACGGCCCCCAGGCCCTTCCTATTCTGCCTGGAGCAGCGGCAGGACCCCAGAAGCACCTGCCACGCTCGATCTTCGAACTGGGAACGCGCGTTCGAAGGAAAGCAGCGCACCCAAGAAGGAACCTTCTCCCATTAACGGCCACTCCTCCCCTAGTCGTCAGACATTCATGACTGTCCCTCCACCCACCATGTTACAGCAATCACCACAACCCAGTTCGTCTAGCAGTAGTCATCAGTCGCGATCTCACAGCAGCAGTCATCATCATGAGGCATCATCATCTAAGGGTAGCATCGAAAGAATCTACACATGCAGCACGGAAGGAGTAAGTTTTTCAAGAAACTTTCACTTGTGTTTTTCTTTCAAATATCTTTCTGGTCTGGGCTCTTACTAGGACTCTCAATGGAGATTTTTTGCAAAACTCAATATTGAGCCGATACAATTCCCAATATCTAGGCAAGAAACCCCAAAACCCCGTAACTAACATTTCTCAAGATTTATTTACTTTCTTGTAGTTGCTGTTATCATATCTGGTCGATTATAAACTTTTCACTTCAGGGTCTCCGGTACCTACCACAACACATAGTTTAACCGGTTCGATGGGGATCTGAAGAGCGCTGTTTTTTAAATTTTGATCCAGACCAAGAGCGGAGCAAACCCCTGGTCTAGTACCCCCAGAAGTATCGATTCACTTGGAGGACTTTGTGACCACGAGCATTTTTAACGTCCCCCACCCACCGTTAGTAACGAAAGTAGATCTTTGATCGGCTAGGAGCGAACCCCGGATCACCCGATTACGAGTCCGACGTCACACCGCTCGGGTTACCGCGGCCCACTGTCTTGTAAACTGTTTCAGTACTAGTCATGGCTTCCGAGGCAGCCTAGGGTATTTTCCAGTAGAGAGCTAACAAGCGTAACTCGGGCGCATACAAAGGATTAGGAAGCGAGTTGCCTCGCTCGAGTTAGTTGATACTACTGATACGTTAAAGCAGCTGAGCAATCTTTATTGATTCCGCAGCAGACTAACGCTTAAAATGGAACAAGGAGAGCTGTCGGTGTAAAGTTCAAAATGAGGCATTTCCATTGGGAAGCAATAAAAGGTAAGAAAGGGGTGCAAAGCCCTCTGTTTTTGAAGCAAGTTTCCCCAAGTCAATTGATGTGTGTTTAATGTAAAGTGTAGGTAGAGATCGGGTTTCTTTCACTAGTTTCACATAAAACGTGTCTCTTATTTGCCGTAGTTGCATCACATGACGGTATCTTTACTGCAGCTTGACGCGTCGGCCTGTCGACATAGCGGCTCTAGATTAACTCTGTTTAGCGATGCTATATAGACAGGCCGACGCATCAAACTTTTAAGTTAAAACACTTCGGGTCCAACTAATTAACTTTTACTTTCAATTTTCATTGTTGCGGAGCTAAGATGAGTAGAGCAAAGTTTCGGAACATTGCCAAGCTTTTCCAAATTCACGCGAAGCTCATATTACACGCGCGAGATCCAAAGTGGTGAAACTTAACAATTACAGATACAGATTGTGAGAAAAAATGCGTTAGAGAGAAGCTCTTTTTCGCTGTTTGGGTGAGAGAGCGAACATGATTGAGCTGACATGAAGCAAATGGAAGGACTGGGTTAAATGTATGTACAAAATTACTACAGTTTAGAATAACAAAGCGTAGGAAGCAGAGCGAGGGATCTGCCCCACGCTCTGTATTCACTTCGCGCCGGAAGTTGACAAGAAACAGACCTACTCTTAGGGGCCAATCCTAACATGGTAGGGTCTTAAAACTTAAATGTTGATGCTTCGACTCGTTTATTTAGTGGGTGACCTTCGGTTAAAACTCGGTTGGTTAATTGATAACGTGAGCGGTGAGTGCCCGATATATATTTTCATTTGCGATTGGTTAATCAGCAGGTCTTTTTGAACGCACACGTCACCGGTAGCTCTATTCGAACACGGACACTATTTCGCGCGACGAGCGTCACTGATTGTGTGTGTCTCCTCTAGGGGGTGCTGGCCATGCGGGCCGTGGATCCGGGCGGCTATCCGAACGGGCTGGCCCACCCGCTGCTCCACTTAGCCGCCTCGTCCCTGCCGGACGCTGCCAGGTCCGGGGTCATGTGCTTAGGCTGCGGCGTCTCCGATGCCAAGTTCCTGTGCTCCGGATGCCGGACCCACTGGTATTGCAGTCCTCGCTGCCAGGTCAGTTGCGTAGCGTAGATGTAGAGTAGATCGAACAGATGCCCAGCCGGTTCCGTGCTCAACCAACGCCTCTTTAATTCTAAATGCCTATCGCTTTCTGGTTACAGCGCAAAAATTCACCCTTTGTTCAGGACATCTAGTGTTCAGGTTGTCGAAGCCATCTATCGAAATTCCTCGAAACAAATGTCAGAAAAGTGACGATTGGTTGATTTCTAAATTTAAATTAAAGAATCAACCAATAAAAAATTTAATTCGAATATCCATAGCCAGCTTAAGGCCGCAAGATAGCACTTTGTCCCGAACAGTTGGATCCCTTTTTGAGGCAAATGCAGCAGGCACTTAGTATTAAGGAGGCGTTGGATCAACACCGGAATAGAGGAGCGGAAGTCCACAAAGCGCATGCTTACAATTTTTACCGCACAAAGGGAAGAAATCTCTCGTGGTGGTTTTAGTCGTTGGATCCTTGTAGGTCTCTCTCTGGTTTCGGAAGTTCATGCTATACCCCCTAAATACTAAATGCCTACCGCATTTGCCTCAACATGGGATCTAACTGCTCGAAGCAAAAGTCCACAAAGCGCATGCTTACAATTTTTACCGCACAAAGGGAAGAAATCTCTCGTGGTGGTTTAAGTCGTTGCATCCTTGAAGTTCATGCTATGCCCCCTAAATACTAAATGCCTACAGCATTTGCCTCAAAATGGGATCCAACTGCTCGAAGCAAAGCGCAACCTTGCGCCTTGCAGCTGTTGGGCAAATATCCAAACATTTCAAATGAAATTTTTGATTGGTTTATTTTTTAATTCTAATTTTAGAAATCAACCCATGGTTAACATCTCTGCCAGTTGCTTTGTTTCGAAGAACTCCGATAGATGGCAGTGTGAGTTCTGAACAGCAGGCTCGATTTTGCTCAATACTAAAACCCAGAAAGCGATAGGCATTTAGTATTAAGGGGACATTGGCTCATCGCTGCCGGTGGCTTTCGCTATGGAGTTGGGTATCTAGATATATTAGATCTATGGTCAGGTGATCCTGGAGTCGGCGGGGCTTAAGAGCACACTTTCTCTCCCGTGCGTTCTCGCTGAATGACTTAAATTCGTCAGTGACAAATTGAATGTTTTCGCGATGAAGAACTGCAGGGATGTGCTAATTGCTGCTCCATTCTGCTCAAAAGACAGCCAATTGTACTTATTTTCTGTGCCAAATCGAACAAATTTGCCAACGCAAAGTGTGATTTTGCCCGAGACGCAATTCGAATTTTTCGGATGGGGTGTGAAATGTACTCGATTCAAGTGACACTAAAAAACAGAAAAACCCACACCCACTTACAAGGAAATACATCGTTCCCAATGCCAGGAGGGAGCAGTTCACCCTTCTTATCCCCAAAACGACGGACCTGGTTTTTGCACTGAATATTGCAGTCTCTTTTGCATATTTGTCAGTTTTTATTAATCAGGCATAAAATTCATGCATTTGAGCTGATCGTTACGATTTTTTTGACTCAGATCATCTCGATTTTTTTACGTATTTAAAAATCCGTTTACATCCGCTCTTTCAGAACTCGCTAGTTTTAGTTCTTAATGAGATTTTGACACTTAGACATCAAACATTTTGTATTTATCTTTATTTTCAACCTTTCTTACATTCAATTTTCCGTTGGAGAGGACATGTAAACTCGTCTTTTTGCCACGCCGACTCGAAAGTTTCAATCCAACAGCAAAAAATCAGTAATTTTTAAAAGTTGATTTTGGGTGTCTTGTGATTAAAAAAAAATATTTTGATCTGTAATTTTGATTACTATGAACGAAAGCTACGCTTAGAACGCAATATTTTACCGTTTTCGTTAGCTTTTTAAGTCATCGCAAGGTAGCGTATTTACCTTGGGGTACCTCTAGGGTTGCGAATAGCACAAAACATAAGCCTTGCTTAAATTAAACCTATTTGTTTTTAATTGCAGCGGCAGCAATACTAAAGGGAATAGCTTATCATAAAATTATAATACAGATACAGATTGTGAGAAAATTTTGCGGTAGAGCAAAGCTCTTTTTCGCTGTTAGGGTGTGAGAGAGAACATGAGTGAGCTAACATGAAGCTAATGGAAGGACTGGGTTAAGTACGTGCAAATTTACTACAGTTTAGAGGAACAAAGCGTATTAAATAGCAGAGCGAGGGACCTGCCCCACGCTCTGTACTAACTTCGCGCCGGAAGTGGGCAAAGAGACCTACTGTTAGGGCCAATCCTAACATGACAGGGGTCTCAAGAAGCGCCTAACCAGCAAGCCTCTTCTTGCCGGCAAGGGTGAAGAGAGGTCCCTATAAGCGAGAAAGCTATAGGCCTCGGGGTGAGGCCCAGCCTAGTTGCAAGCGCTGGCTGGGCAGAAACTAGTGTGGGAGATTACCATTCCTTTCCTAGTAAGGTTACTCCTCCGAGAACCGAGGGAGTAGGTGATGTGCATGGCATTCAGAAGGAAACCTAGTACCACCGTGGTGGAAGGTGTAATGAACTTGATCATGAATTAGTGGGTTAGGGTGGTTCTCAAGCTTGGTGAAAAAGTTTGTGGATGTATCCACGATGTAGGAGGTGATAACTTAAAGGTTAGCATTGTTGTGAATAGTTTTGTTTTAGACATACCAACGGGCGTTGATGATTTTTCTGAAAGTTAGGTTTTGGAGAATTTGTATGTTCCTCATGTTAGACTTGGCTGCCTGTCCCCATACAGGGACGCTACATAAGAGTGTAGTGTGAATTACAGTTTTGTACAACAATAGTTTGCTCTTAGTACTTAGATGTCTGCTATATAGTAAAGACAGGACATAGCCTAGTTCATTTTTGTCTGCTTCACCACATCGATGATACGAGTATTAGATGTCAACTTGCAGTCTAAATGGATTCCTAAATATTTTACACTTCTAGAGTAATTACTTTCAACATTATTCAGTATGACTTGAAGGGGGTACGTGATTTTCCTTCTAGAAAAACAGATGGCCTGTGTTTTAAAAAGATCGATTGCGATGCGCCATATTTGTTGAGATAGTCTGAGATAATATTTACGTAGTCTTGCAGATATTTATGTGCGAATTTTCTATTGTATTCGCCCACCAGAACACTTGTATCGTCAGCGAATAAACAGCTAAGATGTTTGGGATGGGTGGGAAAATCGTACGTACTGTCCGTCCGTGAAAGCCGCGCCTAGCACTCGCGAACCATTCCACTTAAAAAAGGGGGGATGGGTTGCGAGTGGGCACTTTCCGAAGTTTTCAGTTTAAAACTTGCATTGTTATACTTTTGACATATTCAGCTAAACTGTATTTGAAATTATCATCGCTCTACGTTGTTTGACACGGCTCAAAATGCTTCTTATTATTCTTCCCCTTATCCTTTTTTATAATCTTGCCTATCACCCCAATTTTGGTAAGATCAGAGAAGACTTGACGCATGCGTAAACACGTGGAAGGTGTTACCTAAGAAAATTCGACAACAGAGATTAGTACAGTACAGATAGTATATAAACAAAACAGAGCGCCTTCATCCCAAATTCCAAAACTATCAGCCTTAAAAAGTTATAATATCTACTAGTTTGTGCCCGCCAAGTTAGTCCTAAACAACCATCTTCCCTGTTTTCATTTTCTCCACACCAACTTCCGCTGAAGTCTATCCCCACTGTCAACTCCTCACCAGTTTAGATACTTATTTTAAATTGTTTTCAGTCTTGGGAAGTTTTCGTTTATCGAGCAACCTAATTTGCAAAACTAATTGGTTCATATTGGAAGGGTCTTTATAACAAGTAATCGTCATAACAAGCATCGAATTTTCCTCTTTATTCATTTTATTTAATGATTCAATCCTTTTTTGACTAATCTATGCTCTTTCCTTTGCAGTCCTTGCGCTGGCCAGAGCATTCCCACGAATGTGGACGATTCTTTGAATAGTTGCCGGTCAACTCAACAGAGCAGCAACATAGTACTAGAACCTACGATTATCGAGAGACTTTGGATAATTCATGGCGAGCGATTTTTTCCCCCAATGAAGAAGAAAAAAAGTTTCTTCCGTGCAAAATGCTTGAACAGTATCTCAACAGAAATTATTTTTCCCGCCAAACATCTGTTCCAGACGGACATTTTTTTTTCTTCAAAGCGTACGATCAACATTGATTCTTCATAACTATGCCTAGATCCATACGTATCTGTCAACAGTGATGCATCAGCAACCGAAATAGCTTCGTCTTCAGGCTCATGGCGCCGATGGGGGATAACAGATAATTCTGAAGCATAGTTTCATTTGACGATTCTAAAACATATATGTGTGTATATTTTGCTTTTGAAGTGAAGCACATTGGGGTACTTATGCTGCCTGCGCATCAACCTGTTTGGTTAGTAAGTTAGGTTTTGGAAGGCGCCACTGAAATCAGTATATTTAGATATAGCGTTAAGTGGCGCAATCTAGAGCCTGACTGATTAACTGAAAGCATGTAGATCACCTACTACATCAATCCCGCATATAATCTGTGGAAGTGAAAATCGGAAAGGTTGCTAAACAGTGAACCCTCTTTAAACTGGACTGTTTCTTACTCTAAAAATGATACAAAACGGTAACATGTTAGTTCAACAAGTAATTCAACGGTAACAAGCAATTTCTAACAACCTGAGTAAAGCAATTTACTACCAAACGGCTTGAGGGCCAGGGACCTGGGCGAAATTCTGTAGTTTGGTCGCTTCACACCATAGTCGGGGATAACCTAACTTGCCTATCACACCAGCATTGTGAAGATGCTACGCGGATCCTAATCACAGTATTGCGTCGCTGCCAGAGGTTAGGTTTGCCCAACTATAGAACCCAGTTTGACTGCATAATCCTGGTTTGAGTGCTCTAATTCATCTACAACGGAGGTCCAAATTTGCCAGTTTAGCTCCAGAAAACAATGGCTTTTCCTTCGAAATTAAACTATTTGAACCTTTTCTATTATATTATGACCTAGCTGAATGCATTCAGAAAGATAGATTAAATCCGCCCTTGCCAACGTTGCACTGACAATAGACGCCAACTAATGTCATGAGGGCAAATATTGTGCCAAAGCTTCAAATTCCGAATTCCTTTCTGCTGCTATTGCAGTTACGGAGCTAAGCAACCAAATTCAGACCCTCCCTGCAGCCTTATGCACTCAAACCCCTTTACCCGGGCTCATATTTTTTCTTGCATTCCACTTCTTAGGAATTTTCATATGAATATAACTATTCACTCCAGTAAATAAATCGAAGTCTTCACATTTTATAAAAAGCCGACAGAGTGGCATAGTGGCTAAGACGCTGGCCTCTCACGCACAAAGGCGCGAGATCAAACCCGACTCCTGTTGGTGACTTTTCATGATACAGAAAATTGACAGCGTCCGTGTCGTATGATTATGCGGCAGGTAAAAGATCCCTCGAGTACTTGTTTGGCTTATAGTATCTCTTGGCAAAATTAAATTTCTTGCGCAGTTTCGCATCGAATAGAGCCCAGGTGACTCCATCTAGTGGGAAAACTAGGCGTTAAAATTTTCGTGGTAATGCCATTCCGTCGATGGTAGTGCCACATGAAAGAGTGGATGCCGGTCTTGGGGGAATGCACTAGGTCTGCAAATGGCAAGAAGTTAAACGCAGCCCCATTTGAAACAAAACGTTTTTTAAAAAGACCTTTAATTAATTACATATTTACAAGAAATTAGAACATTGTTCTCCACCAACATCGGGCGATAAAAACTAACAACATCGTTTCGTTTCATTCATTTTTTTTTTCAGAAGCCATCAACTTCAACATACATGAGGACTGCGTACTATGCGCTTTGCCTCCTGACAAACACAGGACAGATTTACGGCACAGAGAGGATGAAATAACATCCATGGGCAAGGCGGGATTCGAACCCGCGACCACTTGTTTACGAAGAGAGTACTCTACCTCTAGGCTCACGTGGGCCCCTTCATTCAAAATATTTCGACTATTGTAACTCGTTTCAGTTGTTGTCATTACAAGAAAACAAAAGATAGCGCAGGCGATAAATAAAAATAATGAATATCAAACGAAAAATACAGCAAACAATAAATTTACGGAAGCAGAGTCACATATCTAGTGCGAATTGACCTAAATACAGAATTTTATCCAAATCTGTGACCCTCGAAGTCTTGCCTTCTGAACCAAACCGATTTTTAGAATTGCAGTGGCGTTTTTATTAGAATTTGAAGCTTTGGCCACACACTATTTGCTCTCTCAACACATTTGGCGCAGTTTGTTAGAGCGTAAGGAGAGAATTTATTCTACATTGTGAAAGCATTCAGTTGGTTCATATTGCCATGCAATAGCAAGACAAGAGTATGTTTTGTTTGAATCAAAGAATTGTCTATTCATATGAAGAAAATTTCAGATTACTGAGGGATCTGTTGAAAGCAACAAAAATATCCTGCTGCAGAAAAGTTTCACTGCACTTGCGTATTTATGTTCTTTGTAATGTACCTGGAAAAGAACTATATCCAGTTCTTCGGGAAATTTGTGGAAACTTAGTTTCATTGTCGGTGGCTTACTAAGAAAAGAGGTAACGAAAAAGACAATAGAACAAATATTGTTAGCTTTCGATAGTCCTGAGAGGGAAGCCATTCCTATTTTTTGTGATTTTACTTCATGCTGTTCTTATGTATGTGTGTTTTTATTTTGTGATGCTTATTCATAGACCTTCGGACGTGGTATGTAGCTTCATTTTTCAATAAACGAGGAATATTTATGTAACCTTATAAGGAAGGACATATACTTTCATTTTTCTCACTGGAGATCGCACTGAGTGAAAGATGGCTACAAAAGTGTTTGATAAGGTTGCTTCAGTTTTATTTACTTATTCATTGTGTTTTCTTTTAAATTTCTTTTTATTTTATTATTATTGTTTGTTTTATTTCAAGTGTACTTGGATTCTAAATTCAACTACAGCTAATGTTAAGGTTCAATGTAGTTCGTGTACCTCACCTTTAATTTTTTCAAATGATCTTTTATTTTAAACTTTATTTTTGTTTCACGGCAGGCGCAATAATACCTTCTTGCCTATATTGCTTTGGTTTTTCAGTTACCTGTAACAGCTTTGACATACTATATTAAGTCATAGCAGGATCTGTTAAGAACTGCCCTCTGTATGAAAGTAATTTGTAATTATTAAATAAATAAATGATGGCCATTGTATCAGCACGAGGAATGGTCTACAAAATTATTCTGAAGAAAACGACTTTCCCAGAAAAACCTACAATAAATGTTTAGTATTTATCTTAGTCAGTATGAAATTGGCATTGAACTTTCTATGCAGCGAACATAAAAGTCGAGAGGTATTTCCTTTAACCGATTTGATTCTTATTTGTTACAAAAAGTTGGAACAAGATGGTGAAATACGGTATAACATTTCTTGACATAAAAAAACAATTTCATACTCATTTAATAGTGGCAACCTACCTGCCAAGTGAGTCGGTTGTTGCATGTTGCGATAGTGCCACTGAAACGCAACATTGAAATTCTCAATTCAGTGGCGCCCTCTAAGATCTGAATAACTAACTGAATATGAGGATCACCTTCTACATAAAAATCAAATTAAAAAAAATAACTGTTTAAAGTTTTCATCATGAACTTAAAAGTGCAATACACATTTTTATTGTTGTGTTTTTAAATATTAATTCGACAGTTAACGCTTGTTAAAATCAGTGCCGTGATTTAAAAACTAGTCCGGGGCGACATTGGAAATATTGTTACGCCTTGACGATATTAAAAAATAAACTGGAAACTTTTTTTTTGGACCAACTTTTAGAAACATTAATTTTTTTCCAGATTATAGAGTATATTTGAGGTTTTATCCTCTCCCTAGTTTTGTTTTGAGACGTGGTTAAAAGTTTTTTTCACAGTTCACGCAAACACCGATATAATTCCGGCGTATAATTTAGTAAAAATTGATATTTTTCTGTTATTGAGTGTAAAACGAGAGTCTGTGTTTTAGAAAAGGCTACAAAAATTCAACGTTGCAAAACACCGTTATGTGGATTTCATTGTTGCAAAACTCCACGGTACATACAAAAAATTAACTTTTAAAAGAAATTGTTTTTCTTCCCAAATGTTTAACAAAAATGGAAATCATCCGCTAAAAAACTGGCAAAAAAAAAAAAAGACTACATTAATCTGATAAACTAAAAATGTTGTTCTAATTAAACCCACTTGAACTCTTCAACTATTTCATATAGTGTAATGTGGCGAGCTTTTTATCCTATTAATTTTCATTTAGATGTCATTTAGCTCTTTTTAATTTCTTACAACTCTATAAATGTCTGATAATATTTTCAATTTGTTGAATTATATTTCAAGTGTAATGATGAGTTTCGTTATATAAATAATAAATTTATGTAAAAGTTCGAGTTATTTTT
The DNA here is from genome assembly GCA_038373865.1 of Uloborus plumipes. Taxonomy (NCBI): domain Eukaryota; kingdom Metazoa; phylum Arthropoda; class Arachnida; order Araneae; family Uloboridae; genus Uloborus; species Uloborus plumipes. The sequence goes on along the minus strand of JAXGGA010007803.1, from coordinate 21,297 downwards.
TTTCTTTTTTGAGTATAATTGAGAAGAATTTTTGTTTACCAGTTTTGTGTACTCATTCAATTGAATAGAATGTTTATTAACTTTTTGGACCTTCATCGTTTTTTATTGTTGCAACACGCGAGGGGAAAAAGCGTATGCTTGTGTCTTTTCAAATAAAATTTCGTGTTGACGAAGCAGTCGATGTAAAGTGAAACCGCGAAGAGATGGCGGGTCGACTGGAAGCGAAAACAGACCACTCCATTTAAAACTAGGTTGGATCGGCTAGAGCGCACGACTTCACTGCTTAAACGCGTTTTCGCAGATCCAACCTATTTTAAAACGAAGTGGTCCGTTTCCGCTTCCAGTCAACCCGCTATCTCTTCGCTGTTGTACAGTAGGGTGGGGCGAAAAATAAAAAGTTTTTCAGATCAACTTCTAATAGTTGCCAAAAGTTGTCTTTGTTGATAGTTAGCTTTTGTGCAAAATTTGAGAAAAATCGGTTAATATCTTCAGGGGGCGCTGCGATCGCAAAGTTTTACCATAGCTTTGTTATGGATTTTATGGTTAAAATATCAACAAGAATGCCTTTAGCTAGTCTCTTTGCGTTTTTTTACTCAAAAGAGGTTTTCATGCATTAAAAGCATAAGAAATGACTCACAAACATTATTTTGTATGATATATTTATATTTTTAAAAAATCACTTTTTTTCACGTTTTTGTTTCTTTGTAAATACTTGAAATATAAATATATCATATAAATTAATTTTTTGTGAGTTATTTCGTACGCTTTGAATGCTTGAATATATCTTAGGAGTAAAAAAATGCAATGAGATTAGTTAACGGCATTGTTTTTCATATTTTAACCATAAAATCCCGATAAAAGCTATGATAAAACTTTGCGATCGCAGCGCCCCCTGAAGATATTAACCGATTTTTCTAAAATTTTGCACTAAAGCTAACTTTCACCCAAGACAACTTTTGGCAACTATTAGAAGTTGATCTGAAAAACTTTTTATTTTTCGCCCCACCCTATTGTACAGTACCCACTCGGGTTAATTGATTATACTAGATGTCTATAAATTCATTTCAATTAGGATCTGGACTTCAACGGATCTAGGAGCTAAAGAGCAGTAGATGCTCACAACATTTATACTTAAAATGGTTTCTATTAGTATCAAAAATTGTTTTTTTTTTTTAATCGAATTCGAATCTTTGTTGGAAAAGTATCGAACTATTGTACTGTCAACTTATACACATTGTCCAATGTTTCACGGTGATGAAATTTTTAACTCAGAATAGAAATGTTTCTGATAATGTTACGGGATAGCTTTTAATATCTTGACACGCTGTTGATGTGTTCAACGTAATAACAGTTGCATTGTGGCAGTACGAATAAAGTTACCTTACTAACACATTTTTTTATTATTATTATTAATTTCAACAATCCGACACAGGTTGGCTCGTTTTTTCAAAGATGAATTTTAAGAGCAAATTTTCATGCATTGAATTAATGGGTTTTGTCCATAAAGCTCTTTTGTAGAAAGCTGAATGAAAGCAAATTTATGTCTCACAAAATATCAAAATCGTTACAAATATTTATATCGCCTATATTCTGCAGCATGTGTGCACAAATGAATACAAAACATGTTTGGAAAACAAAAAGTCAATTACGAAAGTGCGGCTTTTGTTTTCACGGACAAAATTGACAAATATTTGAAAAAAAGGTAACATTCAGAGCAAAAAATTTTTTTTGAATTATGTCCCTTTATTTTTGGTTTTCTTTATTTAGCTTAGCGCATTCAAACTTTCATACCCAATTTTTATTAACACCTACTTACTACTTTCCTCACTTTTAGTGAAACTGAAAATGCAGCTAATATTCTGAAATGTGCCCGCAAAAACAGGAAATATTTTCGATCGTACCAGTGAAACAAAGCATATTTGAAGCAAACTGTTGTTCATCATGCGCATATTTTTAACATTGTGAATTGCCCACATTTTGTGATAGACTCGAATTTCAAAATTGAGAGCCTAATAAGAGAGACATGGCAAACATATTGAAACCCAAAATGGCAGAATTATTTGAGTCTCCAATGGCAGACATGTTTCACCCCCCCCCCCCCCCCCACGTCCCAAATGTTGCAGGCCCACAACATTTCAGCCCACTCCAGTACAAACCACAAAATATCCAAATTCCATTGCAAGCATTAGAAACACTCAAACATATGGGCGTTTGAATTTTCAATGCTTATTGCAAGAAAGTGAGGTCTCTCTTTAGAAGTATAGAACGTGATAAATAACAAGACAGAATTTTATATATTATAGATGGAATTTTAATTCTCTACATGTGTGTTCAAAAATTATTCAACTCGAGTAATGTGAGCTTCAAAATTAATATTTATCCCATTTAGCCAGAAGTTTAAAAGGAAAAAAAAAGGACAATATTCTTTATCTTAGAAAACAAAAAAGAGAATGTTGAATACCATATCCGAAATAAACGCTCGGTTAGCCATGTGAGATCTTCATGTGGGCGATCTATTGAAGTAGTATATCAAGGTCTAGATGGCGCCACTGAAACCAAACTTTCCCAATGATGCCATCTGGAAACAAACTATTGACGTAAATCGTCTACGGAACGTCTTTACATTTCAATTTGAAGAATACTTCAACGTTAGCTGCTCGGATTGATTGATTGATTAGAAATATATCAGTATTTCCTCAAAATCATATTTGCTTGTTGTCTGCAATTTTGTTTCGGATATGGGAACTTGTATACTGTATTTAAAATTTCATACAGTACTATATTTAGAGTCTGAAATCGCGTTTTGTAGATTTTATACTGTACATAATATTACTTAGTAAAATTATTCATTAAAGCACTGTTGTGTTTTCCCCCTTGCACTTTATTTAATTTTGATTTGGAAAATACATGCCTACACTATTTCATCTTAGAATTTAGATGCTGATGGAATTTTTAGTCTTGCATATTATAACTCATAAATAACAATTTTATTTTCACAAAATTTTCGTTTATGATTGCTGTGTGAATACTACCGCTTCAAAAATTTGTTTCCCAAACATTTGAGAAAAAACGCATGAAAACTCGCATTTTACAGGTATATTGACGGATACATTTGTACACTTAAAAATATTTTTTTTTTGTCAAGTATCATTAAAAGACCGCAAATTCATACCCCCAAGAAATAATTTCAAATAGCACTACCGAAACGTGTTTCCATACTTTCAAAACTCGACAAATTTATGATCATTTTTGTGTTTAGTTATATGTTAGTAATTTTTAAATAATATTTTCACCGTTATGTAATTTTCCATCGTAAGCAATAAACCATACATATTCCTGTAGATCATTGAAACATAAAAAATCTTGTCTTATATTCATTTAAGTAATCATCAAATATATTCATACTAATACAGAACATAATTCCCAAGCATTTTAAGAGTCAACTTCTCGTTCGCGGAAATATATATATTCTTCAGGTAGCTTGAAAACGTTATGATAGGATTTTTTTTAATATTATGTAGTGTAATCCATTTGTATTTAAAAAGGATACGATAATCAAATGTACTTTGAAAATAAAAGTAAAGAAACAATCAAAGCAAAAATGTTTCCATTCTTTGTTGATATTTATGTTTTAGCAATGTCATTTTTAATATTTAATATGGACTTAATTTCACTTCCTGGCTAATCGTTTGGAATTATGTATGAACTTTAAACAAATCAAAAGCGAAACACGAAATTGTACGATTGTATTAGTAAGCAAAAACTGCCAGGACGACTAGCAATCTTACGTACAGATGGAGCTATCAAAAAGTTAACGGATTCTAGAGGCGCCATCTTTGAAATAACTTACAAAGTAGAACGGTAAATCGCCTATCCCATTCATGTTATTCAAACCATTGCTCATAGTTCTACAAATTGCCACAAATTCAATCACTGCACTATAGCTTTTTATTTTCGAACTGATCACTTCGGGACATTCGGAATTCCAAATGCGACCCTACTCCACACCAGTCATTGCTGTTCTTTAGATTGGTTTGACGGCGTCTTAGTTGGTGTTTCTGTTCTTACTATTACGCTGGTTATATATAATTTTCATGGCAAACATAAAAGTTACTGTGTGTGCAAGGTCTCATTCTTATGTTCGCGCTTTCTTTCTTTTGCATGTTCGTGTACGCAATTCTTGTGTAAACTGTTGGCATCATATATGTAAAGAAACAAATAAAAGCTACTGTTACTCATTCATTCACGTGTTCATCATTCTTTTTCACTTTTTTTAAACTCATAACTAAGTTTGATCTGCGCCGTGCATATCGTATTTCCTTGGGGATTGTTCATAACGATGTCGCACTTTTTTTGTCCCGACAAATTGGACCCAGGGGCGGATACAAGGGAAGGGCGATCGCCCCTCCCTTGAGGCGCTTTTCTCCAGCAGCTTTTCGACTATGAAGTTCAAGAAAGGAAATTTCAAATGATCTTCGATGATACTATGAGAAGTGGTTGGGATTCGAGGCTCTGATCTGGAATTTTTTCGAAATTGAGGAAAGAAACATTAGTAATAAACATGTGATAACCAGGATATGTGGTAAAAAGGGGGCAAGTAGAAAACAAAAACCAATCGCCCCTCCCTTGGAACATTTCTGGATCCGCCCTTGATTGGACCCCCCCCCCTCCCCTGCCACATTGTCACATGTTACGCTGCTTTTCATAAGCACATATCTAGAAAAAATGCGTAATGTCGCACTTCGAATTACTGACCTCTCCAGGAATCCATGTTTTATTTGATACTATCTACGTCGCCCGGGCTTTTGCACGAGATCTACATTGAGACTAAAAATTATATCGTGTCCATATGAGTCCCGATTAGATTAGTCAATATTTTACCGGCATGCAGTAAAAAAAATGAATCAATCGTCAAAAAAGTTTTAACTTCCCCTTGCTTTAGAAAAACAAATGTTAAAACAAGAATTTTTTTTTTTTGTTTATGCTCAAGAGAGAAAAAACAGAAACACCGTTTCCTCATCAATAATTTCTTTCACGCTCGTGCAGACGATATTAAAAAATCTGATTCATTTAAGCCATTTTTGAGTCCTGAAATAGAAATTCGAACGGTTCCGTACTTTTTAGACGTTCGAAAAAAAAACCTAAGAGCCTTCCCGGGTGCCCAAGTACCTCCCTGCCAAATTTGCTCCAGATTCGACGTAAACTATAGATTTGTATTAGGAACATACATACACTTTTTTCTTCGTTTTATTTAGACAAATTTTTTAGAGCGAACTAAGCAACAAGGTGCCATGAGAACCAAACATTACCAACCAAACGAGCACTGAAAAAATTAAAAAGAGTCAGGACAAACAATCTCCTAGAAATATTCGAAATCGATGTTTAAATTTTCTTACCCTGAGTGAAAAAAAAAACTTTCAGAAAAGAGCAACGTTTCTTTCACGTAATGTTAATAGAAATTAAAATAAATTCGAAATGAATAAATGGAACGTGTAAGAATGTAAGTCTTTTTTGTATACAAGAAAGCATGCGTGACAGTTTCAAGCGACTTTTCTTGAAATGATTTCGAATTTCTTTCCTTTCCGCACTGTAATCGAAAAGGATTTTACCCCTTATTGTGTTTCGAACTTACAAGTTCTTAATGGTAGTTATTTATTTATTTTCAATTATTTTAGTGCGTGTTTGGATACGAAAATGTTTAATTTACATCATGAGTATTTCTCGACTTTAATTACAATGAAAATTTACTTAATTTTTGTTTTCTGGTGTTTTAATCTTTTTATCGTTAAAAACAGTTTTCCGCACTATAAAAGAGTCACTTTTACTTTTTTGCATACTGGTTTTAAACGTTTTATTTGAGTTAATTTAAAACAAATAAAATACAATACAGAAAATGTTTTCATTTTCAGATTTCAATTTCGAAAACCTGTCGGGAGAGGCCCTCAAACCCCCCTCTTCCCCTTACCCACTGCATCAGATCGTCTAAAACGGGGTTTTAAAAATACAACCCCTTATTTTTGTCTCAATATTAAAAACATACTAACAGCTAGGTTTACCCCCCTCGGGATTTTTTTTTTTTTTTTTTTTTCTCTTTTGTACGCGGAAGACACTACAGGAACGTCGAAATGTTCCTATTGACGTCACTTGTGGTTGAAAAATTCCTAAAACGAACGAAAAACCAAAAGAAATAAAAAACATATTTGCCCGCTGCTGAACGCGTGACAAGTTTGGAAATGAAATATCTGGGAGGAAAAGGCAGATAGAATCCTGATAAAATTCGCGACTGTAGGAACGTAGTACGGCAGTTGCCGAAACGCGTATTTTCTTTTGTTTCCGAAAGAAAAACACGATGGAAGTGAAGAACGTTACAGAAATAACATAGAATGCATAATTCTTTTACTCAGAGGTCTTCAACCCGGGTTCCACGGAAACCTAGAGTTCCTAGGAAGTTTGATAGAGGTTCCGTAAATGACCACGATTTGCTATTTAGAATGCCAACATTTTTGTAAAATTTTAATTTTTATAAAAGGTCAAAATATTACACCCGCTTAAGTGAATACAGTCCCGAGAAATATTATTCGATTAAGTGGAGAAGCTTTTCCTTTCCACAATTGGCAACATTTGTTTTAAAACGTACTAATAATGAATTAATAGCAAAGTAAAGGAAGTTTTTTATGTTATTGGTAAAAAATTTACATAACAAAATATTGTAATAAATAAGTATATCTATTATGGAAAAAAAAACAGCAACTTACAACTTGATGTATTAAATTTTTGTCTTGGCACCCGTTTTTTTTTTCACTACATTATTTTTTGAAAACAATAGATTGCTTGCTGGAAGTTTTTTCAGAACATTTTTCTAACTCCTTTTCTCCTCTCCTGCGGTTTACATTGATTATATCAATTTTATTAACGTCTGCGCTATCTATTGTTCTTTTTGTAAGGGCAACGTCAAAAGAAATCAGAATAGTTAAATTGTTTTGATAGAATGGTGAATACTGTTTTTCTACTCCGTTGTTGGCAGAAAATATTAGTGTGTATTTTTTAGTAAATAATTGTTTCAACTTAATTTATTTCATATTTATTCAGAATTTTTCTCAGCAAAAGTATTTGCTGAAGTTGACTAATATTATTTGACTATCGGGGGAAATTATTCAATAAAGCGAGGATTTTTACAACCGGTAGCATTCAAAATAATAACATAATATAAAATTTCCATTCACTAAGCAAATCAAAAAATGCTCACCTTTTTATGCTGTGTTGTGTCTGTGTCGGTTCTTGTCTACGTCAGTAGACAAATGCTTACTGAAAAGAATAAAAGAAAGAGACAATTAAATAAAAAGAAAACTTTCTATCTTTGACTTTTCGACATTTCTTTTTATTTCTGATTTGTATTCCTCAACTTTGATTTTAACACGGATTAAAACGCCTGCATTCGTTTCCTTCTTAAGTCAACTCTCCTATCACCCCATTTCGATTTATACAGCGAAGAGCTGAATCATGAGAAAACATGTGGAAGGTTTTATCTCAGAAAATCGGGTAGTGCAATTGTCTTATTGAAATTCATTCTAATTTATGTTTTTCGTTAGCTTTCTCTGTCATTATTTTCACATTTTACTTCCGCTTTTAACATGCTGCCAAAAGCAATCTGAAACAATGGTAAGTAAATACTTCCCCTTTTTAATTGTTGCCAGAACAATGAAAAATTAGGAATCTGAAGCTCTTGGTTATAAATTTAACAAACTAATTTTAGGACTTAGCTTAAGCAAGCATATATTTGGAATTTTGGGCATTTTAAACTTTTCAAATAGTGCAAGCTCCAAAAAAATTCTTTCATTCAAGTCAGGGTATTGGTGTAAAAGCCTTTTCCTGTTCCTTATTTTTCCACTAAAAACTTTTTGAAAAATGCTTTTTAATTCGAGCATACAAACTTGTAATATTTAGAGCATATTAGCGATAAATATGAGTCATTCTCTCTCTATGCGTAATACATTTACATTAAAACGAAATCAATACCGTTGTACCGTTTTGGCCACTCTGATTGTTGGTTGATTGAGACAGGATGCAAGTTACATGCTAGCATCTTTATTTTTACACCTATATACAGCTAGCTATGTTACACAAATTATACATTAAGATATTTAGAACTTTGCGCGACAACCATCCTTCCGTATTGTTCGCTCTCCAAATCGTTTCTTCCCGCTGACCCCCCAAGTCTGGGTATATAAGGGGGCATTTCCGTCAGCTGGGTTTATCAGACAACATGTGTTTATCTCAACTCCGAGAATGATGAAAGTTCTTACCGCTCTCTTGTCAAAGCGTTTACATTCTACTAGAATTTATGTTCAGCATAGTGTCACGTATGTCGCTTCACACCAAACAGGAATACTCGCTGGGCGCAACAAATGTCAACCATTTGCCATATTACAATGGTACACAATAAGCACATGGCTGGATTTCGCGGAAAAGGAACACTTGTTGACTATTTGCTCGCATTTTTGAGAATTCCCCGCCTTTGTTATTCGACGCAAAACAGCGTGTTTTCGTCTGAAGGTTTCACAGCGTATGGTCTAGGCATTGGTGGCCCAAAGGAATTTCTATATCGCATCAGGCAATGATAACACAAAACAGACATGTGAAAATGGCGCACCAGTACACCGTGTTTTAAATTTCAAAACCATTTAGCTCAAATATTTTTCTAAGCGAAAAAACTTTGAAATAAAATGCATTTTTTTAAGATCTAAAGACTATTTCTATCAGCTTGATTCGCACAACAAGGTATGAAATAAAATAAGTACTTGATTTCTTGACCACAATGCTCAAAAATTTCGGTTGGTCTTAATATATTTATATTTAGGTTAATGCTAAAGCAGCAAATACAATTTAAATTTAAAATTTGCGAGAAGAAATAGGCGGTATACTGCTTAGTACGAATGGCTTTTACTATGCCGCCTATATTTCTTCCTCGCTAGATTTCAATGTAAAATTTATTAGTTGCTTTAGCATTAACCTAAACCAAAATATATTTTAATCCCAAAAATTTTTGAGTATCGTTCTCAATAAATCAAATACTTATTTTATTCCAACGTTTTAAGTACGAATTAAGCTGACAGAAACAATCCTTACACTGTAAAAAATGAATGTTGTTTTTACAGTATAATACAGCTAATTTCATGGTAATAAACTGTAAAAATTGCTAATTTAAGAGTAATAAACTGTAAAATTTCTACTTTTACAGTTTTACTAAACTGTGAAATTGCTGGTTTTACAGTGATAAACTACAAAATTGCTAATTTTACAGTTTATTACTGTGCATTTTACAGTTTTAAACTGGAACCTCTGCAGCCAGTATTATACTGTTGTTTTTACAGTATAATACAGCTAAATTTTACGGCAATAAACTAAAATTTCTAACTTTACAGTAAGAAACTGTAAATTTGCTAGTTTTCAGTTTATAACTGCGCATTTTACAGTTTTAACTTGGAACCTCGGCTGCCAGAAAGCACTGTAAAAACAACAGTTCATTTTTTTGCAGTGTAGATTGAAAAAGCATTTTTTAAGCTTTGTTTAAAAATACTCAAACTGTAATTCTATATATTCCTGACGAAAATTTCCATTCTGCTTGCTAGCTGCTCTTATTTTATCGATAATCTTCAGTGTGATTAATGGACGTCGTCAAGCGTTATTAAGGCTTCGCGCCGAGTCTAGCCCTCATCCGAGACACCACAAATGAATATTCAAAGGACGAGCTCTGCACGCGAATGAAGCAATCGTCTTTATTGGAAGGATAATAACAGGTGGCGATGGGTCAGTGACACAATCGATTGACCCATTTGTTGAATAAATCCCTCCGCGAAGAAAACGAGCGGCGATTCGTCTTGATTGGAAAGCAAAGAATAATCCCCCGAAATGCATGATTTAAAAAAAAAGAAACGAGACAAAAAGAAAAGAAAAACACTTTAAAATATATTTGTGTTAGCGGATCTTTTACAATAATCTTGCGAAGGTAAAATTTTACCGACTTTCAGTTTCATCTGGGTGCTTGCAATCGCATCGCTGTTTTGAAAAGAATATTCGAAAAGAGAAATCATTTTTTATAAATATTATCTTAGAATTAACTATTTACGTTTCGACTATTTACATTTCAAATTGCAACAACAAACTCAATTCAGAATATTCCGTCAAAAATCAACTGGTTCGTTCCATCAATTTTCATTATTTTTACTAGCTGCGTGGCCCGGCGTTGCACGGGCTGTATAGTAGTGAAGGCAGTTTGAGAAAACTACTCGCCGCCAAGGCGGCTCGCCTTTGAAGTAGTGAGGAAAGTTTAAATAATCTACTCGCCGTAGCGAGGAAAGTTTCAATAAACTATTCGCCGCCAAGGCGGCTCTCCTTTAAAGTACAAAGGAAAGTTCCAACAAATTACTCCCCGCTAAAGCGGCTCGCTAAAAAGTTTTCCTGCATCAAAGAATCAATCGAATTATTTGCACATGCTTCCTCAAAAAAAAAAAAAAAAAAAAGACGACGTCAAGTAGCGCATACTTAGCACTCTCCCTAAATAACAAATACAATTCCTTACCAAAAACAATTATTTCCAAACCGCTTTCTTCCAGTAAAATTAATTGCAAAATTCTAAACGAAAAAGTTCTTTTAATATTTGGATCGCAGCCAAAAAAAGTCCCTTCTAAAAACAGCAATTGCAATTTTATTTAAAAACACATTTTCAAATGGTACCAGAGAAAAAATGTCATTAATAATTAGAATAAAAAACAATTGTTAGAACTGTGTTATAACACGTATTCAAAATGACAATGGAAAAAAATAACACTCTTTCATTTAAAAAGTTTCAATTTAATTAACGTTTTAATTTAAAATCGCAACGGTAAGAAATAAATATCTTGGAATTTAAAATAGTTCAATAATTTAATTAACGTTTTTATTCAAATGGCAACGGTAAGAAATAAATGTCTTGGACGTTTAATCATTTATTAGGCTTTTAATCGCCTTAAACTTGACTACTTATTAATTGATATCTTCACTAATTAAAATCGTATAATCATATAGATTGAAACTAATGAAGCCTGAAAAATTACCTATCTATCGGTACCTGGTTCGACTTTCAGTTCATTGGCGTTCAGGAGAAATAAGCGTGACATAGAAAGATAGTTAGATACTCAGTTTTTAATATAAGTAGATACTTTAAAAGATCATAGTTTAAGGCAGGGATTCAAGTGAAACAGGCCATCGCAAATTACAATCGCTACTGGAAATGAATTACATTAGAACGTTTCTTGATAAAAACATCGTGACGTTTGCCTATGAAAAACGAGCTAGATAAAACGTCACAGCCTACTTGGCGAATAAGAGGAGATCGCTGAGTGCTTGTGAGCTCTTATTGGCTCCACCCGTAGTGACGTCATGCCAAGTTAAGTTAATGATAATGTAATTCACTTCCAGTAGCGATTGCAATTCAAAGAGATCGCAGTGCTGTTTCACTTGAATCCCTGCCTAACTCAGGTATAGTTTATGGTGAAAAAATCTCTTGGCAACATTGGGCTTTAAACGGAAAAACAATAAATTATTTTCCATCAACTGTGCCAAAAACGTAGATAAAAATCAAAGACGGATTTTTCGACAATGAAGTTCCAAAAGTGTTTTTGGAAAATTTAGAGATGGATTTAGAGATTTTGGACTTTAAGAGGTCTTTCAACCGGAAATGTTTTGGAATTGAAATTTTAATTGAGACTATTCGTCGAATATTTTTCAAAATTGAAATCTCAAAAACGCGATTTTAAACCATCGTTGGTAATGAAATATTAAGACTAAAGGTTCAGGTCAGTACATTCCTCCACCAGTTTTTCGAAACTGCAATTCCAGAAACGATACTTTAAAGGATTTTCGATGACGTTAGGGGGAAAGAGTTTAGGAATTCTTCCCTGTAATTTTTGCAAAATTTAAGTTCTAAGAACGCAATTTCGCCTCTCCCTTCAATAATTCCTGGATCCATCTTTGATAAAAACTAAAAATGTCTCACTATTTAAATGGTAGTAGAATTTGATTCGCATAGGATTAACAAAAGTAGGCATTTTCAACCGCACTAAACTTTAAAAAAAGGAAGAAAAAATACTCATTTACAAATGCCAGAAAAATACACCATTCTATACACCTTTAAAGTGGTCACTGTATCATTCTCTTCATACCCATTCCCGTCAAAGGTCAATCAATAAAAAAGAAAAAACAGTAAAAGCATAACAGAAAACACGAGGTTCTGTATCAGCAAAAGAGAGACACCTAGGTGACAAAAATGGTCAGTATCGCCTCCAATAAAGTGCCGGAAAACAAAAAGTACCGCATAGGGTCAGGTGGGGGAAAGTGGGGCGAAAATCAAGCTTTTTTTCGATTAGGCCCTAAAATAATCTGACTATTAACTTTATTTTAATGAAAATTTTGATGCATTTTATATACATTGGACTTATTTAGATTAAGTATGAAGCAGATTTATTCAATTTTGAAGGTTTGTTTTCTCTCAGTGATACATTTAAAAGATCGTGTTTTGATAGACCCACTTTCCCCCATGGTGGGGGAAAGTGGGGCTAATTTAGAAATAAGTGTATTAGCACAAAAAATGTTAATATTGTTTTTTAAGTAAGAATACAGTGGAATAAATGCACCTTAACTACATTTAAATGCAGAAACGCAAATATTTATGCATTTTTAATTCTGGAATTTAATTAAAGAAATAATGTCAACAGAAATCGAGCATTGATTATCGATCAGATGGGAAAACACTGGTTTAAAAAAAAAACATTGATATAAAAACATTGTTATAAAAAATAAGAACTTTTGTTTAGTCATTCAATGAAATTACGAAAATATAGAGAATAGTGTTAAAAAAATAAAGCTTTAAACCTTTACAGACGTTGACTTTAGAGACCAAATGAATCAGCTTCACATAGCACTTAGCTAAGCCTAATCATAGACCCACTTTACCCCACCTCAGGAAAAACCTTATAAAAAAAAGAATTTTCAAATTTTTTCTTACTTTTACATGGCGATATGTTCTATGAATAATCCACTTTAACTCTGTACGAAAAATTATCGATTACGCCTCTTAATAACGGTGTTTTAAAGAAGTTTATTAGCAGCTTAAAATAACATTTCGTATGGAACGAACATAAACTAATATTTTTTTCCTTATTTAAATTGCTGCCAGATTTTAAAACTAAAACAAAATCGTTTGTTGTAATCTCAATTCGCGTCTCAAAAAAAGAATAAACGAATTATCTTATTTAGAATCGAATAAGTTGGTGTTTTTCGAAATAGCCCCACTTTACCCCATGGACCCACTTTCCCCCACCTGACCCTATCTAAAATACAGGGGCGGATACGAGAGACTTCTCCAGCAGTTTTTCGACTTGAAGTTCTAAAAAGGCAATGTTAGAGGATCTTCGATGATAATGGGAAGTGGTTGGGATTCGGGGCTCTGATCTCGATTTTTTTTCGAAATTGAAGACGGAAACATTTGCAAAAAACATATGTTAACCAGTATATGAGGTAAAAAGGGGCAAGTAAAAAAAACCATCGCCCTTCCCTTGCAGCATTTCTGGATCCGCCCTAGATAAAATAGCTCAGGGTCTCGTTCCAGGACGTCAAAGGGGAGGGGGTGCTATCTCAGCCATACTTTTTCAGAAATGTAGCCGCCAATTTCATTTTAGCAATTTAGAAGGGCAATTTCAGCATTTTTTTAGGGGGAGGGGACATCCTCATTTAAAAAACAAAATAAATACCAATAATAAATGAACAAATGGAATAAAACTGACTAGAAAGTTTTTTTTTTTTTTTTTTTTAAATATTAAAATTGAAAATGCAATCTTTGAGTATTATTCAAGAACTTTCAATGTTCTGCAATATAATTTTCCCAAACTGAGGGCCACCGAAATGTACGGTTCAGGCATTTTACTAACGGAAAAAAAAAATATTTAGTGCATAATACAAAGCAAGTATTAGATCAATAAAAAATGAATAAGCAAATAGCTTCATATGGGATAGCCGGCATATTTACTTTTTTTCTGTATAAAAATATCATCATGAAAATTATAATTAAGTGCAGATAATACACGCGCTTTCGAATTATGTTTTAAAAGAAAAAAAAAGTTCAAATACAGTGAGTTTTCAATTACTCTAATGAAAAGTCACACTAGTAATTCTAAGTATTTGGGAGGGGGGTGTAAAAAGCGAATGTAAACCAAAACTTTATCGAAAAATTCCAAATCCATGATGTTGCAAAAAAATTAAGATATCACTGAAACCATACTCGCCCAAAATGTTGAAGCTTTTTTTACTGGGGTCGTAAGCTTGTATAACAGGGTTGGAAAGTGAAAATATCGCTATGAATGGTTTCAGAAAAGAAAAACTGGAGGAAGGTTTTCCACAACATTTTTATCAATAATTTAATTGAATAAAAGCCTAGACAGGGGAAGGGTGGGAAGTCCCCTTGTCCCTAAACTTTACGCTTTCAGAGCAGACTATAAGTGGGTTTTTAAACCATTCATTTTGAAAGATTTCTGAGCAAAGAGTTCCCAAAACCCATCCCTTTCCCTATCGTCATCAAATATGGCTTACAGTTTCGAAAAGTTTCAAAGAGAGAGCCACAGCCCATCATGAGAGACCCTCTAAAATTTCGTTTTTAGGATTTCAATTTAGAAAAATTTCTGGACCTCCGGGAAGAGCCCTCGAACTACAGCATCTCCAGTAACGTTTCTGAAACGCCACTTTCAGAAAATTACCGAAGCGAGGACCCTGAACCTCTCCTCCCACTGAATATTACCAATGATGGTCTAAAAATTGAATTTTAAAAACTAACTTCTAAAACTTTCCTGGGGCGCCTACTCATCTCCATGACATAATTAGAGGCATAAGAACTGCGTCTTTAAAATTTAATTTCGGTAGGAAAATGGACGAGGGAACGCCCTCGAACCTCTCCCCCCCCCCCACTTTTATTAATATTATTTTTATTATAGCCAGCTCTTGTACTATGTCAGCAACAGCATTAGCACCTAGTGTTTATTTCAGTTAAATCCCTTTATTTGCTTTTCTTCACCAGAATGCTTATCTAAATTTAAAGTTTAAATAATAACAAACTCACTCACCTTTGTTGTAAACAGAGAAGATTCCATGTTGTCTTGGGAAAGCTTCTTCAAATATCACGAGGCTTCGCCAATATGGAGTTTGTTTACATTAGACAAAAATTCATTCAACAGGCAAGTTGACAGTTACAGGACGGTTTTTTTTTTTTTTTTTCAGAAGTCATCATTACAGTCTTTCAAAAATAAAAATGAGGATAATTGATGAAATTCGACATATAGAAGTTTTCGAAATAGGTAGGTTCGACTATAGTTATTTAAAAAATAACTTGATTGTTTACGTTTTATTCATATAGTATTTGAACTCAGTGTAAATGGATAATAATGTGAACAGTTGGGGGGGGGGGGCGGTCACAACCCTCCTCTTATATATGACCCTGGTTGATGCCCTCAACCACTTACACAAAATATTTCCTCGGGTGCAGATCATTAAGGATGCAGGAGAACGGGAAATAAAAGTAAAAACCTTATTTTTCTTTTCAAAAATAAAAATTAAACAATTTTTTAATTATTTGGGAGCAAGGACGTGGAGCAGAGGATCTGAATATTCCGAATATACCTCTCCCCCCCCACTCCGACCGAAGACTCACCAACATTTTTTTCAGTTGAAATGCATTTTTGCATCAACGACTGTTACCCAAAGCAGAAATATTCCCTAAAAATTTTTTTTTCAATATTAATGTTCCCATTATTTGGCAGTTTTCCCTACTTCAAATAAATTCAAAACACAAGAGCCTGGAGTTAAGTCATTATGCAGGTGACTTTGAACTATAGAAATTCAGAAGATTTCTTGCAGACTTTGGTAAATGCAAAACAATCTTTTTCCTACAAAAATTTCAAGTTTTGATCCAAAGTAGCATTATTTTCACGAAATTTAGATCTATTTTTAGTTAAAAACAAGTGTAGAAAATTTGCAAAATTTAAAGAGACCCGTAGAAAAACTGTAGAAATAGTAAATTCTTGAAACTTCAAAACGTAACAACACTATGATCAGAACAATTTTGATGAAACATCCTGTACCATTGTCATGTATAATTAATTCATTAGTTTTAAAATTATCATATTTTAATAATTTGTTTTAACTAGATTGTTATTAAATAGTGTAACTAATAACGAATAGTTCTGATTTAGTGTTTGAGATACCTTGGATCCCACCCCCCCCCCCCCCAAAAAAAAAATAGCTAAGTACTTGTAGAGGTGAAATTAAGAAAGCAGTGAACAAAATTACATATTGTTGGTGCAGATGGAATGCCTTTGACGGTTGGTGACGTAGCATAAAAGGCTTTGTTAAATTGTTTGAAAATTATTTGGGAAGAGTTTTCAGGGTTGCCACTCAATTCCGGGGGAAAAATTCCCTGTATGAATATGCAGTATTACGAACGAGCGAACACTGATATTCTATATGAACATTACTATCCCGGCACAGAAAAAACATAGGGAGGAAAAGTAGAATTCATTAAATCTGAAATCTTAGAATGACTATGATATTGATGACTAATCTCATACTCTCTAATTAAATTAGCATAAGCTTTAAAATGCATTTCAAACAAAGTAATAAATACTTTTTGCTTCTATAATACACAATTAAATATTTACTTATAAATAAATAAACTTAGCAAAAAAAAAAACTGTGAAGTAAAATTACTATTTATTTTATTTATTATTGGGTCAATCCATGAGAAATCATACAGGAAAACTAAACAATGTTGCTCACTATTTTTGATTTTTAAAACTTTTTGCCTGTTAATTAACTGTTATATTGGGAGCATGAAACAATGGTTTGAAAAATTTTAAACCTTCAGAATTTTTTTTGGCAAGCACTTTTCAGTAGCTGCGGAAGCTACTTTTCGTGAAAAGAGTACTTTGTGAAGATGCTTATAACTTTTTTATTTATAAATATATCAAAATGATTTAAAAACCACTTGATTGAGCAAAAAAGGATCTAAATTTCTATACCTGTTATTTTTCTGATAATTAATAACAAATTTGTGTAAAATTGGCTTAAAAATAAGATTTTTTGTGTGAAATTTTACATTTTTGGCATAAAAATATTAGTAGAAGGAATTAAGACTCACCCTTACTTTTTCCCCCCTTGAATAGATATCTTATAGGACTATTCCCAGAAGTAGTGTGGAACATTTGAAGACAGTCCTTTTTTTTTATATAATTTGTCAAACTTGGAATTTTAGAGAAAAAATGCTAACTTTGAGATTTAATATCTGAAAAGGGACTGAATGAAAATCTACAAAAATGTAACTGGATAACCTTCTTATATTAGTAAATATGTAGAAAAATTGTTATGAGTGATATCGTTCTAGTTTTAGAGATATGGAGCCACGAATTTGACTGAAAAATCTCATTTATTTTGACGCCAAAAAATCATCACATAATGCAAAATTAATTATTCTCATAATATTAGATGAGTTTTTTGTGGTATAAACTAACCCTTTTACCAAAACATATAATATTTAAATTTATTTTCCGTTTACACAAAGAAATAATTTAGATATTATGCTTTTATAAATACATTTTTTTCTACGTGTTAGTCCAGGGGTGGCCAACCTTTTTAGGAAAAGTGCCACTATCTAGAGCTAAAAAGCTCAGCGTGCCACATTGTAGTTTCCAACAAACTAAACATTTTTAAAAAGTTAAAAATAGATTTTAGGTTAACTGACTATGTAATTTTTACTCAAAAAAACACTTTGTCTCGTGAAACTGAGCAATTGAAATCTAAATGATAATAAAGATAAAACAAGTCCGAACTTAAGAGTTGTCGTAAAAAACACTTTCATAAGGTCTGTCAGTTAGCTTATGTTAAAAAAAAATAACATCAAACATTCTATATCAAAAATTAATGTGGTTTATGAGTCTGTATCTTTTTTACCAAGTCTTTAATTTTTCTTGAGAATCCTAAGAAGTTTAAGTGTTTTAAGTGCTATCAATTAATATTCAACGGTATTTAGCTTTTCAGTATTCATAACAAAAAATATTTGTTTAGAAGCGTATTTTGAACCAAATCTACAACAGCATCAGAAGGCTAAAGAGTGTAAATGTGGAAAAAGAATTGTAGGTACAAATTTCCAAATTTCTATATAACGTAGATCACTTTCTGTTGAAATAAGCTCTTATATTTGATTACCAATGCAAAAGGTCAATAATTCTGATTTGGATTTCAGAAAGGTAACAAGTAGTATCTTAGAAAAATAAACAAAGAATTTGAAAAGGTCAACATTTTTTTATGATCCTGAAAATCATCAAACCTAACACTGAATGTATACTTAAAATAGGTGTAAAATTTTCTCCATGTATCATTGGAAAATTATTAAATTTGGGTCGATAGTTTCAGTATTAAATTTAATGTTTTATTCTTTTTTCTCCAAAGTAGAGAGAGAAAGAAACTGAAGTTTCATCATAAAATAATTTAGATGGCCTATACTAGTTTAGGAGACTTTTTTTGTACTATCTTAAATTTAAATTACTGAAACGCCGGATAATAAACGATGACATAGCTAAATTCATTTGCTATTCTTCATTCCTAAGTAACAAGTCCTCATTGCTTTCCTTCCAGACATTTCAAAAAACACGCTCGCTAAAATTCTAAAAACTTATGACTAATTTTCCTTTGGAGAGGTATTGCACATTTCAATGAAGGAGTAACTTGCCATGCTCTCCTCTTTCTCCTGGGAAAGTTCACAATATATTCAGAGCTCTAATTCGTAGTTTGTTAATACAGTGAAATCTACAGGGTCACAAGCAGAGAAAACGTCTCATTCTCTGGCAATGAGTTTGTGATAAATAATTCGATGATACTTTTAAAGTTTTTTTTCCCAAATTATTTTCAAGTAATGTAACCAAAACAATTTAAGGATCTTCATTTGCGCAACCATACCGAATTTTGTCCAATCTGGTTTTTTAATTTTACTTGCAGAGTTAACTTTTAAAAAAATTTATCACCCGTAGCTGAAACTATTGCATATCAAGAATCTATTCTGCAGCATCAAAAGTTTCATTCGTGTCACGCACAAATATATGCTTCAGGGCCGAATTCAAGTGAAACACGGACGGTCGCAACTCGCCAATGCAATCGCAAATTCCCAAATATGGATTCTAGTGAAACGTTACAATCGCTACGAGATGCTATTCTATCGTTATTCGACTTCCAGTAGCGATTGCAATGGTGTTTCACTTGAATTCGGCCCTTACAAAGTATTGTCTCTAGCGTCACAGTTTTCGTTGGATTTCCGAAGCTAACGCTAAGTACTTTGCAATATTGTAGTAAAGACAATTTGTGAGCCAACCTCCTGACACTTAATCGTCGTAATATCATTATTTTTATTAGTTAAAGAGTTTTAGTTTTTATCAATATTTTTGAGGTCGACATTTTCCCCCCAATTTTAGAATTTTTTCAAGAAGTCTTCGCGTGCCACTGTTACTTCTTTGCCGTGCCACGTTGTGGCACGCGTGCCGCGGGTTGGCCACCACTGTGTTAGTCATAAAAACATGATTTTCCACTCTAAAGTTGGGCTTTCACGGTCTTTATGCATCTAGTGAGCAAAGAACAATTATAGTTTTAATCTAACTTACAACTCTTCATTCATTTTTAAAAGTTTAAAGCGTTAAAACCCACCTACAGCACCAAAAAGTCTCGCTCAAAATTCGAATTTAAGCTCTAGATCCTGCCATTTTCCGTGAGACTGCGTCTGTATAACAGCAGAAAATGGCGGACGTATTTTTGCGGAAAAGGGTAGGATCTAGAGCAATGTTTCCCAACCTTTTCAAGCTCATCACCCCCTTCAAGATGCTGACTGACACCTATCGCCCCCCCCCCCTTCTTTTTTCTTCCTCGAAAAAACCATAATTTGGAGCAAGTGAACATCTATAATATTAAAAATATAAGTACCTAACTTAAATTTGAAGTAAAATGTAAGCAATAAAGATACTATGACTAATCACTTTTTAACTAAAAATATTAATGAATAAATAAAATACCTTTATTTTTTTTCTTTCACGAAGCGAACTGATATAATCATTTGAAGGCAAACATTTAACTAAGATCATTGATGTACTTATCAAAAAACAGAAGTAAATTTTTCAAGAAATTATTTTCTTTTGTTCGCTGGAATCTGGGTAATTAAAATCATTGAAATAAAAAATTGGAAGGAAAATAAATTGAAAATCCGAATATTCATAAAATTGACAGTGAATGATAAAATATTCACTAAGGTTAATCCGAGGTGCAAAGAGGAAGCGCTTGAACTTCAATTTGTTTCTTTCTTAACGTGTAATTAATTGTCTGAACACTGAACAAGCGGTTTCGTACATATTTTCAATTTCGGTTTTCGTTACCCTTTTTTACTGCTATTTTTTCTTCTAAATACCCATCGCCCCCCTATCGCCCGTTAAGAATTTACTGCTTTTTTACGTACTTATATTGTTAATATTATAGATGTTCACTTGCTCCAAATTATGGTTTTTTCGAGGAAGAAAAAAGAAGGGGGGGGGGGGGGCGATAGGTGTCAGTCAGCATCTTGAAGGGGGTGATGAGCTTGAAAAGGTTGGGAAACATTGCTCTAGATCCTACCCTTTTCCGCAAAAATACGTCCGCCATTTTCTGCTGTTATACAGACGCAGTCTCACGGAAAATGGCAGGATCTAGAGCTTAAATTCGGATTTTGAGCGACTTTTTGGTGCTGTAGAGTGGTTTTAACGCTTTGAACTTTTAAAAATGAATGGAGATTTGTAGGTTAGATTAAAACTATAATTGTCCTTTGCTTACTAGATGCATAAAGACCGTGAAAGCCCAGCTTTAGAGTGGAAAATCATGTTTTTATGACTAACACGTAGAAAAAAAAATGTATTTATAAAAGCATAATATCTAAATTATTTCTTTCTGTAAATGGAAAATAAATTTAAATATTATATGTTTTGGTAAAAGGGCTAGTTTATACTACAAAAAACTCATATAATATTATGGGAATAATTAATTTTGCATTATGTGATGATTTTTTGGCGTCAAAATAAATGAGATTTTTCAGTCAACTTCGCGGCTCCATATCTCTAAAACTAGAACGATATCACTCATAACAATTTTTCTACATATTTACTACTATAAGAAAGTTATCCAGTTAAATTTTTGTAGATTTTCATTCAGTCC
>JAXGGA010007802.1:0-60419 GCA_038373865.1 Uloborus plumipes | reverse complement strand
ACGATTTCAGCTGGTAAGAGCCGATGGTAGGGTTTGAGTGTGGCGCAGACCCCACGAAGCCATGGACCCAAACTGTCAGCAAGGCACTGTTCAAGCTGGTGGTGGCTCCGTAATGGTGTGGGCTGTTTTTTCATGGCATGGACTTGGTCGTCTAGTGCGACTGGACCGAACATTGACTGGAAATGCTTATGTGCAGCTACTTGGAGATCACTTGCAGCCATTCATGGACTTCATGTACCCAAACAACGATGGGATTTTTATGGATGACAATGCGCCATGTCACCGGGCCACAACTGTTCGCAATTGGTTTGAAGAAAATTCTGGACAATTCCAACGAATGATTTGGCCACCTAGATCGCCCGACATGAATCCCATTGAGCATTTATGGGACACCATCGAGAGGTCTGTTCGTGCCCAAAATCCTGCCCCATCAACGCTTTCACAATTATGGACGTTTATCGAGACAGCATGGCTCAATATTCCTGCAGAAGACTTCCAACGACTTGTTGAGTCCATGCCACGTCGAGTTGTTGCACTTCGCCGGGCAAAAGGAGGGCCGACACGATATTAAGAGGTATCCCATGACTTTTGTCACTTCAGTGTATATTATCTTCTCCGTCTGGAAGACGTCGTAGTTTTCAACGTTATTTTATATAAAGTAGCGCATTGGTTTTATTTTTAAAAGCCCAATTTATCCACAAAATATGGACTTTTATCACTCTATTAATAAAAAAGCCTAACTCTAATAACTACTATCTCTTCGGATACAGGATATAGGCATTGAATTAGGTTCTAATTAATAAAAAAAAAAAAAAAAAAAAAAAAAAAAAAAAACCATCATCATTCAGTTCAGCGGCTAATAAAAGTAAATCGCAACTTGGAAAAGTATTTAAATGCGTCTAAAACTAAAAATTGATAAGAATAGCTCTAGTCTAGAGAAATATTGTCCTTGGAATACTATGACAACTTTCATTCCAAAGGAAAACTACTTATTGATTTTGATATACCGGTGAAGTCGATTTTTAGTGTTACCGCCCAACTTTAAGTCATTGACAACTCAAGGGCGTCGAAAGACCAAATCAAAGAAAATATACCATTTTCTCATACATCTACGAAGTTTTTCGTCGACCAGTATTAAATAAAAGAAATGCAGCTCTTTACTTTGCAGGAAATTAGTCAGGGTAGATCAACCAATGAAACAACACACCCCAACGAATGAACAGTTATTTTTTTTCTTTCAATTAGTTTTTAAAGTTTTTTCTTGAATAAATCGATAGTAGTAATTTCATTTTATATACAGTTACAAGAAGAAAATGCTTAGAAAAAAAATCTGCTTGCCCATTGGTTATGCGTATTCATTTACCGGGTGAATGTGGCTTTTTTAATTTAAACTCTTCCCTCAAAACCAGGAACGAAAAAAAAAAAGGCCAACGCTAAACATAAAAGATTTCTCAAGTTTTTAAAAATACTTACATTAGTTTTTAAAAAATGCTGTCACATGCCAAATACCAGTTTTCCCGGTGTTGAGAATTTTTGAAGAAACTGCACAATTGTTTATTTAATGATTAATTTTACAGAGCAAAATCTCTGCAAAGTCTAATGCGTTTTCAAATGATAAATTAAAAAAAAAAACATTTTGAAGTGAGCCTTAAAAGTACAAACAAGTACGCGTAAAATAAATACATATTCAAATAAAATGTTTAAAAATGCTCGCATGCGTATTTCCTAAATCATATTACACAAGGTTTAGCGAGATTCTAAGTAGCTGGCAAGCGTCATGTCTTGATTTTGTGTAAGAGAGCAATTTCTAGTTATTTCATAAGGGTTTGAGTTATTTTCTGCGTGAGCCTTTTTTTATGCGGTCCCTGTTCACCGCATGAAAAAAACAATGTGTTGGGAAAACTATTTTTATAACTACTTGTGAATTTTTGAGCGATTATTTTGATGCGGTTCCTATCAGGCGCGGATCTAGAGGAGGCTGATCATGATCCTCCCCCCTTAACCGATCAAATATAGCAAAAAAATTGCATTTTTGGGACTTGTATCACGGAAAAATTGCCCCCCCCCCCCTTATTGCACAAAAATTGCACTTTGACCCCCTCCCCTTTCCGAAAATATCCCCCTCCTTAACCAGAAGCTGGATCCGCCCTTGGTTCCCCTCCACAGCCAAAAATAAGTTTGAGTATTAATTGTACACACGCATACACACGCTCACAACCGCGCACGACCATCTTATATTTTAATCATTTATTTCAAAAACCAGTTAAAATACACAATTTCGGATTGAAAGAAAACATTTATATCATCGCATTAAATAGTTCACTTTCGCTACCAAACTTTTTTCAGCTTAAAATATGGTAATATCCTTGTCGAATTAAAAAAAATAAGAGCCAAAAAATTGCTTTCTCGAACTTTTAGAGCTTGTCTCTTGACTGCTTTTTGAAATAAACGGTTTATTTAATCCTCACAGTTAACTCTTTATGTTGTTGATCACTATTTGGTCCTCTCATTTTTCGCATATTTCACTCCTCCAAAATGAATTTCACTTCTAAAAAAAGGTCAAGAAGAATTTTCCCATCTTGAAAAAACTCTAGCAATACCTCTGCCAGCAACCATGCAAACGGAAAAGAGAAACTTTCTCCATACATTAGTAGACATTATAAAAAATTAATTTACGATTATGTCTCCTAATTCGCAGAATTATTAGACAAAATGTGCCGAATAAGAAAATTTTTTGGGCGTCGCAGCTACCTCCCATAACCTCCTATCGGGGTTTTTTTGTACTTTTCCATTTGTAGCTTGCAACCCTGCTTATGAGCTACAAATGAAAAAGTCAAAGCAAACATTTATTGACAACTTTTTTGCATCAAAAGTATTCCAAACCTGCTAATTGAACAATTACACGTAACTTTTCTAAGGTTTTACTCTTTCTACGGAGCACAGAGCTTGCATATTGCTTTCTATTGACCTTTACCAGTCGAGCAAATTCGCCATAACTCTCAGCTTCTTGTCACAGTCAAATCCATGTTCATTCCGAAAATTCATCATTCCATAGCACAAACACCATCTCCATAGCGCAAATGCTGTCCTTGACATAAAAATGCAAAAGAAATAACGATACGGCTTCTGACTTAAACCACAAATAATTCTCTCAAACGTTTGGAGTATGAATTCTCAGACTCTTTGTATTTATCTATCGTTTATCTCTGTGCTGACTTAACGCTTCAAGTCGCATTAGAGAGAATTTATGATAATTATGACAAACATTTCTTACTAATCTAGAATTATGCTTTGAGAATATTCATCGCTGCAATATTTTTATTTTTCCTATAAAATATTTAACACTTCGTATTTGTTAAAAGCAGTGATAGTTCTAAGGTAGCAATGAATACTGTTTTCGAGAAGACCTGGGGGGAGGGGGCTTTTCAGGGGCTGAATAGATATTTATAATCCATTCCTATTACGGCGGTTCTAATCCTGTTTTTTCTCAACCTGTTTTTTTTTTTTTGCTAATTGTCATTTTATGTTTCGGTGTAACCTCATTTTAAATACATGATTTTTTTCTCTAAAACTATGCATTGCAAGCAATTAAATTCATTTAAACAAAAAATTGTATATTTTGAGCTATGAAATTGCAGAAGTAGCAGTGAAAAATTGCTATAGATGTGCTGAGAGTAGTCTTCAGCATTGCAACTTTTCTGGAAGTAATTTAGCTGCAAACTACGAAGATAAAGATGCAAACTACATGTGTAGTGTTTCTATAATAATCTTAGTTAAGGTAACGCTTAACTAATATAGAACCAAGGTGCACATTTTATGGGAAGTATTCTTTTTATCGCCTTAAAAAGTTTTAAGTAAAAAAAAATTGTTTTTTAATTAAGCTTTTAATACTAAAAACATCAGTAATATAGTTGAGTACCGATCTTTTTTTAATTCTAATATTGTATGTTTATAAAATATATTGTTTGAATTAATGTATTTCAGATTATTAATTTCAACAAATTAAAAAAATTTATATGCTGCTTAGCACTTTGAGTTAAAGAAAACTTGAGGAGGGCACTTTTACCAAAATGTGACTACTAATGAAATTGATACTTCTGGCCACTGAAGAATTTCCCCAGTTTTATCTTTAGCGAAATATCTTATTGTTGTCAAGAACTGGACTAATAGTCTTAAAAGCACATTTGTTATTTCACTCTGCCGGATGTCGAAAATATGCTTTGATCGAAGTGCTATTTATTCATTTAAAATGGCTATATATTCTAATAAATTCAAATTTTGAACGCAGCCGAAATGATTTCCAATAAATACACACAGCAGATACGAACTCAAAAATCTTGGAGAATAATTACGTTGACTTCATTCATTTCAACGACATTTTTGGGCGAGAAGTATCCTCAGGTATGTTTCTTAAATAATTATTTTCTGTTTGTTTTCTCATTCCTGCTCTGATCGCTTCGTGACTATTCGACTCACGATTTTTCACAACTAGAAATGCAATAATTCGCTTTGCCCTGGGAAGATTTTAACGTACCAGCCCAGTTTGAATTTGCTGCTTATTAATATGCATAGGGCTTGAATTCTTATTATTCAAAATGCTAAATAATCAGTGCTATTTTATTGGAGAGACTTCAAATGGCAAAGCAACTGGTAAATTTAGTCACGTTCAGCCGAGAATTTGATTACAGTTATTTAGGGCAAAGCTGAGTCATGCTTGTTAACTTAGTGCCCATTCAAATTCCTACTACAGTACACTCCCGATTATCCGCGGAATTGGGTGGCACGGGTATCGCGGATAACGTAAATCGCGGATAATCCGAAAAAAAGCATAAGATAAGGGATAAAGAAGATAAAAAATGTTTTTTACTTAAAATTAATTGCATATATACAAACAGTGACGATAGGTACAGCATAAAAAATTGTTTGTATTTGAGGTTCTCAAGCATATGAAATCTATAAAGAAGTAATACTTACAATAAAACCTAAGTAAAATAATTTATTGGATGAAGTATACCGCACCCCTGGGTAAGAAATGTTAAGAAAAAAAAACTTAAATTAGTGTGTTTTTTCGAAAAATACAGTTTATTGTGTTTTTTTCATTCCCGAGACCCTCACGGATAATCGGCTAGCGGATAATCGAGAGTTTACTGTATACAGTTTTTCCCGATTATCAGCAGATTAGCGTGACACGATAACCGCGGATACACGAATACCACGGACAATCCGCAAAATAGGTATTAAAACAATACTAGTGCATACAATACCTAAAAAAATCAATAACACTCAAACATATATTTAAATTGTAGCTAAAAACGACAACATTGAATGTAAAAAGTAACTGTAAAATCTAATAGCAAACTCATACATTAAAATATTGCTAATAACCATAATACTTAATAGTATCTTGTCTCAAAGCGATGCATCACTCTGCTCCTTTAACCCCTTTATGCCCAGTAGCCTAAAAACAGGACGCTTGTTAGTTACTGCATACAAAAACCTGTAATGGGTATATCATTTTACTAAAGCTGTTTTTCACAAGTTGAATAGTCCTTCTTGAGAAAACCAGTTAGAGCCACTATTTGGACATCAGAGTTAGGATTTACTGACAGTTATTTTCAGACAAATCAGTCAAGCAGCGATCCAGCATGGGTAGCCACAGAAAGTAAAAAAAGAAACTATTTTAAAATGAGTTGCTTAAAATTGATCACAGATGCCTTCTGTAATGTTACTTTCCAAAAGTTAAGTCAAGTAAGGTCGTATTTTGCTCACATATCTGCGAAATATCCCATAAACAAATAACTTAATAAATATGACAACGGCGAACTATTTTAAGCATAAAATGTATGTAAACCATTTCAAAAAAGAGTTTTAAGCAGATAAAAATTGAAAAAAAAAAATGTTAAAAAAAACTTGGGTTAAGTAGTTAATAAGTCCGTTGATGTGTGTGAGAGTTGCTTCCGTGGCTGATTTTAAAATGGTTGAAAGTTGGGTTAAAGGTTAGAATAGGTGAAATTTTTTACATTCATTAAATCATCACCGTAAAAAAAGAGTAAAAGAACCGAGGATAATTGTTAGTTCACTCTATTTGACTTTAAAAAAGCGATTGATTGTATTTTCTTGGGATGGTTATAAAACAAGCTATGAATGTCCTTTCATCCATAAGCTCACCTGTGTTACATTGAAAAAGGGATTTTTTGTACCCTCGAAGCCCGTGTCTGCAGTTCGTGAATATTTGTGCGAAAACTTTTTTTTAATTTTCTTTTACAGAAAATTTTGTTCATAAGTTCTACGCATTTCTCTTACAGTACTATTTTTCTGTCCTTTTATTAAATTTATAATAACAGCTCAACTAACTTATATTTTCTCAGCTACAGAGACATGAATGTCAGTCTATTTAAATCTCAGAAAGTTTCCAAGGAGTAAACGTAGCTTTTTAGAGGGCTACCCTTGCCAAGTATAAGTAGAAAATAACAGTTTTAGAAGCTTGAACATTAACTGGAATTTATTACCTTTAGACCATTTTTAACCCATTTAATTTAGTCAACTATAAGAATGTCTCTATGAAAATAAATAGCGGTATTAGGGACACCCGTCAGTCAGAATTAGAAAAACGAATAGAAGGAAAACCCTGGAGCGATACCATCTGAAACCACTCTGACATCTGCGACTCAATGTGAATGTCTTTACGTCCATTTGCTTAGATTTGCACTGTAAAAAATGAATGTTGTTCTTACAGCATCATACAGCTAATTTTATAGTAATAAGCTGCAAAAATTGCTAACTTTAAAGTACTAAACTGTCAAATTCCTGATTTTACGGTAATAAACTGTAAAGTTGCTAATTTGACAGTTTATAACCGTGCATTTTACAGTTTTAAACTGGAACCTCTGCTGCCAGTATTATACTGTTGTTTTTACAGTATAATACAGTTTAATTTTACAGCAATAAACTGTAAAATTTCTAACTTTACAGTAATAAACTGTAAAATTGCTAGTTTTACAGTTTATTACTGTATTTTTAATTAAAACCTCGGCTGTCAGTATTATACTGTAAAAACAACAGTTCATTTTTCGTAGTGGGCCTGCGCGCAATGGCGTGTATTGGTAAGCAGTGAACTCTCCGTTTTTTCAGCTCCTACAAAGCCATGTATTTTTTCTCGATACTGGGAGGCGAGAGACTGTTTAACCAATTTGTTTACTTGATTACTTTGTTTCAGTTTATTGTTCTCTTGTTTTGTGATCTTTTTTGCACATGACTTGTTTGTATACCTACTAACCTACTTAATCTTTTACACCAGTGGTTCCCAAAATCCTGACCTCCACGGACCCCCTCCTGAACATTTGCTAACTTCGTGGTAACCGCCCGTGGTAACCACCACGTGTAGAAAAGGAAAAAAAAAACTTTATTTGTTCATGCACACAAAATAAGTAAATGTGCAGCGTGTTAATTTATTTCTATTTAACACCTTGACTTTTGAAAGATAAGAGAATCTGACAATCGTTTTTAAATTAAAGTACAGCTAAATATTGCTTGTTAGGTGCAGCAATCAGCTTCAGATCCGTAGCTTAGATCCGGAAGTCAGAAAGTTCCATTCCACATTAGATTTTTGAAATACAATGTCAAACATAATATATCATCCATACCACACTATAATATAACATACGAAATATTATTTTGGGATTGGAAATATGTGTCAAAATTGAAGGCTCCGGGACGTTTGATACGCCCTGCTTGTTTGTAAACAAGATTTTTTTTATTGTTTATAAATGTGCTTTCGTTTTGAGTTAAAATATTGTTACTCGTCCTTCAATTTCAATTATTTTTTACGTTTTAGCGGGATAGCACCGCGGACCCCCTGTCATGAGCTCGAAGACCCCCGGGGGTCCACGGACCACACTTTGGGGAACTCTGTTTTGCACGATTTCTTTACAGTGTTAAGATAATATCCAAAACGCTGCTACATTGGGGGAAAAAAGATCATTTTTCAAATATGAAGATTTTCTTCAATGCCAAGTACACATTTTTGAATGTTATTGAAGGAACAACATAATTTTCGTATAAAAAGCTATAATTTATTTAGTATAAAATTAAACAATTGTTGTTTTAACTAAGTAATTTAAACGGCTTTTTTTTAATTGATCAAAAGTTTGTAGCCAAAATGCTTTGATACATTCATAATAGCATGCTTAACAACTTGAAAGATGGTTTTGCTATTAATGAAGTAGTTTTTGAATAAATAAATAAATAAATAAAGAGCAATTGAAATATTAAAAACCTTTTACCATATTAACATTGATCAGATTTTTTCAAAACTATGCTGAGCCATACTACAGGTGTGAGCTTATATTTTAAGCAAAAAAATTGAGAGATAGAGATGTTCGTTGTTTTTGCCTTTTGAAAGTACTAAATCCCATTAGGCTTGATTATTTTCAACTCAATATCCTTAATTATGCATGTTTCAAGGACCTCACCGGCAAGGTATTATTTGTCTTATAAATGTATAACTATAAATAGGGAATAGTGAAGTGAAACGCTTGTTGGAATTGATTAAGAGATTGTTGGTTGATTCAAAGTTATAAACATTAAAACAATTCCTTCAAAATGTTAGATTTTTTTCTCGCCCTCCTTTTCCATCTGCTCTAGTTCAGAGTGCCCAGACTGTTTAATCCCTTAAAACATTGTATTTATACTATTAATTGATTTTCATTCATTTATTTTATTTTATTCACCCTTTTTGTTTGTCTGTTAGCGTATGGTGTTCTTTAATTTTTACTTTTTGTCAGTTGTTCTGTTGTGTTACTTACCTTATGACTCTGTCATACTCTATGCTACGTATGAAGATATTTGATGCGTTTTAAATACAAAACAAATCTAATGTTTACTAAAATAACAAGTTGCTTGAACTGAAATTCAGTGAGCCCATTTAAACTTCTCATTTAGTTAGAAGTCATAGAAATATTTTTACAATACTTTCGAAAAAAACTTAACCTTCAGTTTCAGCATTCATTTTTTTTACAATGTATTTAAATTAAGTGATAGCTAAAATCTTACATATGTAATGCGATTAACCAAGCTTCATCGAATATGTGACTGTCACGCTTTGCTTCAACTGCCACTGCAAATGGAGGAAGAAAACCGAACAATTCATGCAATGATGACATTAGTCACGAGAGGCTCCAGATTTTCATCTGCAGTCCTATTCTATACGTAGCTTATGAGACAACAATTACAGACTTCTTCAGGTATCAGGTATAAGATGTTTTTTTTTTCTCCAGAAAAGTTTTATGCTAATTTTCTGAATAAATTGTACAGAATTTACTAACGATAAAAATACTTTAGCTGTTTCTTTTCTTTTTCTTTTTTTGTCGATTTTATGTACTGAATTCATGAGCTTTAACCCTTACTTTTCATCTAGATTTTCATCTGCAGTCCTATTCTATACGTAGCTTATGAGACAACAATTACAGACTTCTTCAGGTATCAGGTATAAGATGTTTTTTTTTTTCTCTAGAAAAGTTTTATGCAAATTTTCTGAATAAATTGTACAGAATTTACTAACGACAAAAATAGTTTAGCTGTTTCTTTTCTTTTTCTTTTTTTGTCGATTTTATGTACTGAATTCATCAGCTTTAACCCTTACTTTTCATCCAGATTTTCATCTGCAGTCCTATTCTATACATAGCTTATGAGACAACAATTACAGACTTCTTCAGGTATCAGGTATAAGATGTTTTTTTTTCTACAGAAAAGTTTCATGCAAATTTGCTGAATAAATTATACAGAATTTACTAACTACAAAAATATTTTAGCTGTCCTTTTTTTTTTTTTTTTTGTCGATTTTGTGTATTGAATTCGTCAGCTTTAAGCCTTACTTTTCATCCTTGCTTTAGAAAACTAATATTTAAATACTTATATTTCGTTTCAAAACTTTTGCAAACGGCAGAATCGTCTTGAATGTGATTGGTTTACATTATTTTACTTATTAATAATAATTCTCAACTTCAATCATATTCATAGAATTTCGTTGACGTATTTCTCCGTACCTTTCAAATACATAAATACTTCTGCATACATTTCTTGAACGGATTTTAAACTCCTGCTTTCAGTAGAATTTTCTCGAATTTTTCTTTTGCAATAATTGTTAGTTGCTTATTTGCATTTATTTATTGATTTATTTTTTTAAGTTCCCTAAAAATTTTACGCAAGTGACCTACTTTAAGCAACTTAATATTTTTTGCTTACATTTCACACAAGGATATCAGAAATGCTACTAGGAGAAAAATTTTCTTGCGTAATAATATTAAATATTTCATTGACTGTTAAGAGCTTTATTTCTCAACTTCAAATTCCACGGTAATTTTACACTTCAGCTTTGTCTTAGAAAACTAAAACTATTCTCCAAAAATTTCGTTCTAAAGAACTCAAAAGTACTGACAGCGTCAGAATCTTACTATATTTATTATTGAAATTCTAATCTGTAAATGTTTTGTTAGTCCCAACTGCTTTCTTTTTATAATACAGCTGAAATATTTCTCCATAAGCTTCAGAAAAGCAAATAAAAACTTTTCAACTGCATTGGTTCGTGATTCGTTAAAGGGGCATAAGTCCCATTTTTGTCTTTTTTTTTTTTTTTTTTTTAGTCTTTTGATATCTACTTTCTTAAAATGTAATTGAGTACAAAATGGCAGCAATCAAACTAATAATACACTGAAAAAATTTTTGAAGCGTTCCATGAAAATAATGGACAGCTAATGTGCCTAATTTTTGCCATTAACATAACTAGAGACAATCCCCAAAGTTTCCCGCAAAAAATCCGTAACCTTTATGAAAATTTCAGAAAACATTACAATAAAAGCCAGTCACACAATTTAAATAAATCAGAAGCTTTCCAAAAAATCTTTGACAGATTTATGATAACAGTCCACCCACTTCCAGTTTTACCAGGAGGGCTCCCAGAACAGTTTAGCAAATATGGCGAAAGCTAAGACGGCATTTGCAAGCAAATAGCTTATTTGTTTGCAGAGCCACAACATCCGGAGTGCATATGCCCTTATTTGGGGCAAATTCAATCTGGATTGCCATAATCAAACTGAAGGCGAAGCACTTAACAAAGACGCTGGATATACCTTCCAACTGATAGCTAAAAATATTTTTCAGAACTGTGAGAAGTCCGCATTCATGCAACTTGTCTCGATTCATGAAACTTTTTTACAAATGTTCTTGGTTTTCGCAGTAAATAGTTGAAAATCCGTGAAATCCCAAAAGTTACCCAGAAATTATCTGTAACGTTTCAGAATTTTCTTACAGTGTAAGCGTACCACAGTATAGGAAAAATTAGCCGCTGATTGATGCCGTTTTAGTGCAGCCCTACAGTAGGCACTCTATAGATCGAATAATTGAAGCTAATTAACAGGCGATTAGTTTGCAACAATAAAATAAATATAAAAGATAAATATGCTAATGATGATGCTTTTCATGAACGCATATAGTAAGTTCTATCTGTATCGTAACTTCATAGGTCTTTTGTACTTTTAGTTGAAATTATTTCAGAAACTCAGATCCGAAAAAATGCATTTAATTTAACTTCAATAACATTAGAACACAACAAGAATAGCAATTATTTCAGACAAGTTTTAAATTAAGATAACTATTTCAAGGTTTTAAGAGTAATAATAGAAAGGCAAAACAAAACTGAAATAAAACGTAAGAATTTCAAAATCAAATGCAAAAGTCAAAAACAAGCATTAAATAGTCGTTTGCTACTGCGCCACCTACAGTTAAAATTAAAGTTAAAGCAGAGTTTAAACACTATCATTAACGTGAGGCTAAGGTGCAAAACTTAAGTTCATTATTTCGATTTATTTATATTTTACTCTGGTTTTTATCATTTTCTCGACATTTTGCTTTAGCCCCTTTAAAGATCCATAATTAAATAATGAAAAAAATAAAGAAAGATTTCTCACAAATCCATCTAATAAACAAGTGAAAAAAAATACCCTGATTCAATGACCGAAAATAATGTGCGCTACTAATGTGAAACGATTGGAGAACTCTAAATAACAAATACGCCTAAAAAACAAACTTTGTGGCGAAATTCAATTCTAATCTGGACAATTATTTAGTTTAGTGGAATTGAATCACTGGGTGGTCTGCTGCTGAATAAATTCAATCTGTCAGCTACTGTCTTCATAGTTTACAAAAACAGCTTGAAAAGCAAACCTGCGTGACTTGAAAATGATGTAATTTCCTTTAACCCGGGGTCAGAAACCCTTCTAGGGCAACGAGCTACAGTTTTGGACAAAATTATAAAATCGAAATTTGTTTATTGTTTTCATTGTAATTTAACTCAGTTTACCTTTTTCCATTAAAGTAAAATAAGTAATCTAAAAAATAGCTCTGAATTGAATATAACTCACCATTACATTTTTAAATGAGCAACTTTAATATTTTACCATTACTTGAAAAGTAGACAAAAGTAGTAGCTCAAAGATAAAAAAAATCCTGGTTTACGGTAAAGTTTGGTTCTAGCAAATTAATTTCAAACTAATAATGACCTACTACCTTTAGTGATCTGTAGCTGATTATTTTTTTTAATTAATGGCAAACATTGAAATATACTGACGGAAAAAAATTTAAGCTTAAACTTTTTTTTTTCTTTGTTTTAATCAAACTCTTTACCCAGCTTCAAGCCACTTTCTTAAATTAAAGACAAGTAATTGACAATATATGTAAACTCAGTATAGCTCATAAACTTAATAAAGCAATTACTATATCTTTTTTTAAGGCAGCTTTATAATGTCTTATCGTGTGAAACTTGGACGAAAGCATGAATTCATAGGCAAAAACTCCTAGATTACAATAAGTTTTATTAAAATGAGTCCATGTAAAGCCATAACATAAGTCAGTAGTGCAATTGAAGACTGCTAGTTGTTTTATTGTTCAAAATTAACGAAATAGTAAAAATATGAATTAACTTAAACAATTCTTATGTACGAGGTTCTAAACTTCTGGTGCTCTCCCAATAAATGTGTTTTATGGCTGGAAAATAAAACAAAAAAAAATAATATCGCATTAAATATTATTTTATTATTCTTGAATTTATATCAAACGACAAAGTACGACTTTAAACAAACAGTTTAGGAAAATTGCTATTTTCTAAGTAACTAAAATGTTCTTATTTTTTGAATTTTTAGGGAAATTTTATTTATTATCCGAATTTACCTCATAAAGATTTGAGATTTTTAAATACAGATTTTCTATCTTGTTGAGTAAAAATGCGGTTCATCTTACTTCTAAATTCAAAGGATTTTGAAATCCCTAAAATGTTTACTCCTTGCAGAACAACAAGGGGTCAAGAAATAAACCTTCTAAAGATTTTTAAGAAAACCTTAAATAATATTAAAAATTATTATGAATAATTAATAATAAAAAATACTTTTGAAAAATAATTTAATCTGCAATAAAAAATACTGTAAGATCAAAACTTTCTAGAGAACCCCAAGCCCATTAGTGGGCCTCATTGTACCACCGTCTACTATTACGAACTGAAGATTTAAAATCGAACAAATTGCCTGATGTACTGCTTTGAAGCAACAGTTGAATCAAGCTTACTTTAAGGCCAGAAATAATTTTACTGCAACTTAATGAACCAGTTTCCTGGTTGTCACACCATTGTATTGTAATTTTAAAGCAATGCGTCTATGCGGGCGATGTATAGTAAACCAAGGCTGGCAAGAAAAACAAATAATTAACTGCTGTCAAAAGTAAATCCACTGAAACAATTGCTTTATTGACTGCAACTGGACCCTACCCACTGTCATAACATTTTATTAACCTCACTTCTGATCTATTTCGTACACTTCCCCAATTATAAAAACATAGACTTTTTTAAATGTTACGAAACTATTACCTTGGTGCCTACGCACGCAGCTGTGAATATTATTACGCCTTGGGATTTACACCAGAGTTGATACGCCACAACCTTCTCATCAGGAGGGATTCTAACTGATGACATATTTCTGCTTTGCCATTGAAAAGGTCAACTCCCTATCTTGCAGTAGAAAATGACGAATATGTATGCAAAATAGTTTCACTTTAAGCTTTCTAAGCGAATAATACTGCATTAATTCCGTGCAATCTTTAGATGATTAAACTTCTAAAGTGAAATTGAAGATCCGATACAGAAATGGAATCTTATTGATAAAATTGCTATAATGAATGCTCGAATAAAATAAAACATCACTAAAATATACTCATGCACTGCAAAAAATGAACTGTTGCTTTTACAGTTTAATACTGGTAGCCAGGGGCGGATACAAGGGAGGGGCGATGGGGGCGATCGCCCCTCCCTTGAGAGACTCTTCACCTGCAGTTTTTCGACTTTGAAGTTCAAAAACGGCAATTTTAGATGATCTTCGATGATACTATAAGAAGTGGTTGGGATTCGGGGCTCTGAGCTGGAAATTTTTCGAAACTGAAGACCGAAACATTTGTAATATACATGTATTAACCAGGATATAAGGTAAAAAAAGGGGGACAAGTAGAAAAAAAAACAATCGCCCCTCCCTTGGAACATTTCTGGATCCGCCTTTGCTGGTAGCCGAGGTTCCAATTTAAACTATAAAATGCACAGTAATTGACTGTAAAACTAGCATTTTTACTGTAAAATTTGCAATTTTACAGTTTATTGCCGTAAAATTCAGCTGTATTATACTGTAAAAACAACAGTATAATACTGGCAGCAGAGGTTCCAGTTTAAAACTAAAATGCACGGTAATAAACTGTAAAATTAGTCATTTTAGTTTATTGTTAGCAATTTTACAGTCTATTACAGTAAAATTAGCAATTTTTACAGTTTATTACGATAAAATTAAGTGTATTAAACTGTGAAAGCAACATTCATGTTTTACAGTGTATGTAATTCCATTTTAATAAAAAGTTTAAATTACTGAACAAAACATACTGCAAAGGCATCAAATATGCTAGATTCATGTTTTGTTGCTTGAATTTTATGAAGAACATAGACTCTACTTCTATAAAATACGGCTACATTTTGCAGATTACCAGAAACAGTATTTATATGATGGTTTTTTTGGCTCCGTAACGGACGTATGTTACATGATACGTCCGTTACAGAGAAAATACTATTATTTCAATATTTTTTCTGTAAATCTTCAAAATTTAACTGCATTATATAGAAGTAAAGTCTGTGTTCTTCACAAAGTTTGTGATATAAAACAATGTTTTAACGTATTTTTAAGTTTTTGTGAATAATTTTTTTTTCTGCATTCAGTAAATCATTACCGTGAAAAAAAGGAAAGAAAGGATGAAAAAAGAAAACACAAGTGTAAAAGACCCCATAGATAATCAGGATTTTACTTTATAAGTAATATATTTTAATTGCAATTCTGCAATGCTATAAGTTTGCCAAATAGTTGGAAAAAATTGCCAAATAAAAAAATATAAAAGGGAGGTCACTGTGACCTCCCATCGAGGTGCCCCTGAATACTCCTGTTCGATCAACCTGCTTCTCAATGATACTAAACGCCCATTCCCCAGAGTCCGTCAAAGGTTCGTATCGCCGCCGGTTACGTCTGAGAGCCATCGCTATCCAAGTAGAAAGATTTGCTTGAATAGCCTACGGCTGGAGCAATCACTTTTAAAACTCTCCCAGCTGCGCGTTTCATATGCGCACTGCGCCCTTACTTTTCACTCATTGGTGTTGAAATTTAAGTAATTTGCATGTCTCTAAGCTGAATAAATTCCTGCCGAGTTTCATGATTGTAGTTCTATTTCTTCTGGGTGCATATTTTTTTTTTTTAATTGAATGCAATTTATTTGTCAGAAAAAAAAGCATATTAAGAGTCCCTAATTTTAAACTTCGAAATCTGGTCACTTTTTACTATTATTGAACTTGCGCACTATTGATGCACATATGATCAAAATTAATTTAGGAGATCAAAATAATATATTAATCTAAAAGTCACTTTTTATTTGTTTCACCATAATTTTTCAGCAGAACATCCTCTTAGCACAAAAAAGCTATTTCAACAACCAGAAAACAATATCTCCATGAGTGTCAAGCTGGTTGTGGTCATCGTGCAGTCTGCGCTATTGAAATTTTTAGGAGTATTTCGTGGTATGTGGGGGGGGGGGTGACCTTGCTCTTGGGAGCTGATCCTCACTGATAGGAATTGAAAAACTTGAACCAACTGAAAGAAAAACTAGTTATTTGTTTTAATGAATCAGTCAAACTGCGCTTACAATTTTGAAAAATATGTATTGTTTAATCACTTAAAGTGTTTAAAAACAGTTCAGGCAGAGATTTTTATACTTTTTTTTTTTTTTTCAATTTATTTTTTAAGGCGTGAAAGAAATCCTTGGTATTTTTTTTAGATGAGCGAAATTTATTTTGAACGCGTGAAATGTACGAAAACTGAAGACCATAATTGCTATTAATTCCGTATATCTAAGGTTAGAATAGAAGATGACAGGAAAAGAGGGTATATGTATCCTGTTTTTGCGTTTTGCGTTTAGAATGTTTGACTCTGTGTATTTAAAAGAATAATAAAGTATTCAAATGCAATTTTT
The DNA here is from genome assembly GCA_038373865.1 of Uloborus plumipes. NCBI lineage: Eukaryota > Metazoa > Arthropoda > Arachnida > Araneae > Uloboridae > Uloborus > Uloborus plumipes. The sequence goes on along the minus strand of JAXGGA010007802.1, from coordinate 43,829 downwards.
TTTTAAACTTCTAATTGCTTTCTTCCCCTTTTTCGCCAGATCTTAAATTTTATGTGAAATACTTCTTGTAAAAATTAGAAAAAATTTGAGGCGTATTTCCGATTTTGAATGCGTGTAATAACGCCACTTGCAGTGGCGTTAAAAATATTTCTCACTGCAGCTTAAGTAAGTCAATATTATTGATCGTGAAACAAAGCTGAAAACGTTAAATATGTGCATTTTAATAACAAATAATCAAAGGAATATCTAACATTGAAATCGTCGACGTTTTATGTATTACTATTAGCTGCAATTAGTTGCAAAACAATTCTGAATATGTTGAACATTCGTACCTTAATGACAAAAAATTTAAACAACATTTAATATTGAAATACAACAAACTCTCGCTTATTCGTGGTGGGACTATCCGTGGTGCTTTCAAACTTCTGTTTTAATTTTTTTACAGTGATTTTGAGTATTATTGCCCATTTTCAGCAGTTTAAGACATTTTTTACATCGATTGTTATCGTTTTAGCTATATATTAACCCTTTATGCCACGAATTAATTTGGCAATGAATATATATATATATATATATATATATATATACAGTGGTCGGAAGTAGCGCGCTACAAGTAGCGAAACTACTGTAGTAGCTACCTTTTTTAGTAGTTTGTAGTGTAGCGCACTACTTTAAAAAAAAAAGTAGAGTAGCGAGTAGCGTGATACAAAAAAGTAGTAGTTTGTAGCGATTTCTAGAAACTACTTTTAAATAAAATAAATAAAAAAATAAATGAAAAAAAAAGAGAACGAAGGAAAACAAACAAGGTTTAATTGACTCTGGTGCAAATCTTGCACGAGTACATCAGCGGATGTAATGAGAAATAACCATAAAATTATGAGCTGATCTTAGATACATCATTTTGATGAAATACATTCTATCTGTTTGATGTCATTGGCTTATTTGGCATCATAATTTTTATATTCCTTCAAATAGTTTTAATGTTCCTAATTCTTCCCTGCCAAGAAATAAAAAAAAATAATAAAATAAAATAAAGGTGAAATTCGTCAATCTTTCAACTTTTGAATCCTTTCTTGTGGCGACTATTTGTAAAAATTGTAAAAATAATCGGAAAGGGACACATTTTAGCAAAAAAAAAAGGAACAAAAAGGAAAAGTAACAAATAAATTCAAAGATAATTCCTAGTTATATTCCATATTCAAATGAGTTAATTTATTAATGTAAACCACTTTTCTAATTTTTCGGTCAATCCTCAAATGGTGCATGTTTTTTATTTATTTATTTTTTAAAAAGTAGCGAAGTAGCGACTACAATTCAAAAGTAGTTGTAGTTGTAGTTCGCTACAAAAGAAATGTAGTTTTTCCAACCACTGTATATACATAAAATATATATTTTTTCTTCTTTAGTTGAAAATGCATCAAATTACATCTATACAGAATATAAAAATTTTGCCAATCAATAGGTTCTAAGGCCCCCTATGCCTTAGGGTCCTTACGTAAACTGTATTGCTGAAACCAACTGTCGGCCTCTCAGCTAAGTACAAGGAATATTACTTTCAAGTACCAGCACGATTCAGCAACTTAGTATTCATAATATTAAATTAATGTAAGCGGTACTTCTGGGTACCGCCAGTGAATAAACGGTTGAATGTAGTTTTGAGTTTTACTGATTTCTTTAGCTGTAATATAGACTAGTATCGCGTTTTGTACCTATTTTTCGTAATATCCACGGTATTCGCTTATCCGCGGTAATCGTGCCACCCTATTCCGTGGATAATCGATAGTTTACTACTGTTTTTTAATTACTTATGCACAAAATAAAGCTGAAAAATTTGAACATTTGCACCCTAATAAAGCAAAATAAGAGTAACATCTAACATTGAAATCGTTCGTGTTTTATACCAAACAAATCATTTTTTTTTTTTTTTGCCGTACAGCAAGATTCCGTACTCTGAAATGACAAAAATGAATGTACAAAAAATGAATGTTGTTTTTACAGCATAATACAGCTAATTTTATCGTAATAAACTGTAAAAAATGCTAATTTTACAGTAATAAACTGTAAAATTACGAACTTTACAGTACTAAACTGTAAAACTGCTAATTTCAGTTTATGACCATAAATTTTACGGTTTTAAACTAGAACCTCTGCTGCCAGTATTATACTGCTGTTTTTACTGAAAAACACTGCTAAATGTTACGGCAATAAGCTGTAAAATTTCTTACTTTACAGAAAGAAACTGTAAAATTGCTTGTTTTACAGTTTATTTCTGTCCACTTTACTGTTTTAAATTGGCCAGAATTATACTGTACAAACAGCAGTTCGTTTTTTGCAGTGTAGCAGAAAAAATGCTAAATGAATCAACCGCTTATGTTCCGGTGATAAAAGTGAAAGTAATATTTTATACACATGAAATATCACATCTCAACGCGGACAAAAAAAATCGGCTTCACTTGATGCATATCTTATATCGGTATGTCAACTGTGTCACAAAAATGTCTGCTTTGTAGCAACATTATCAATTGCAGAATGTGGTTAAAATTCGCCAACTGCAGACGTGACCTGTCATATTTCTCCGACAAAAACGAAAACTTATGGTTTCATCCGTACAATAACATTACCCTTAGGTTCTGGATGCGCTGTAACGCTGATTGCATAATCAAAAGACGAGTTCATATTATACCGGTCTGTCCAGAAAGGAATCAAAATGTAGTTAATTACGAAGTTTTAGGAAACTGTAGCGTGAGATGGTTACATAATTGCCTTTTATGGACAAGTTCTTCTCTGCTCCTGCCCTGGGCACTACCACTGATTTAACCTCTATGAAGTTGTACGGAATGATATGCGCTTCCTCGACAGTTGTTCTCAAGTCGTTGCTGATTCAGAGATAGGGACAATAACATTTTTCAAAACCACGATTTATTCAAAAGTGGTGGAGTGTTTCATTACTCAAAAGTCGCGACTTTTTTTTTTCTTCCTGAACTCATCTCCGCATCTGAGGAATTTAGACTCAAACAAAACGGAACGCGCGGGTTATGCAATATCTCATTTTAACGAAGAGTGAATAGAATGGAATTTACATACAAACTGAAGCGGTTTTTTTTTCTTTTTGAATAAAACTCAAAGGAATGTCAAAGAAATTCTAATTCATCACGCAATATAATGCGTAAGTGTAATTAAGTAAATCAAAGTAATAGCAGTCATAAAGCAGAATACCGTTATTCACATGAAATTTTAATGCATGCAAGTCGACATAAGGAAGCAAAAATAACCAGGCTCTATTTTAAGATTTGTATACTTGATAAAGTAATAAATATTTCAACGAGTTATACTTTAAGTTCTTTATGCTCAATTAAAGTCACAATAACATTTCAAACTGTTATATGTCAAACTTAAAATGCTTGATGAAAATTAAAATGCCTGAAAAAATACTTGATGATTCAATTAAAGTCACAATAACATTTCAAACTGTTATATGTCAAACTTAAAATGCTTGATGAAACAGGGAAAAAATTTAAATCATCAGTTACGTACCGTTTGCATTACGTTTATAGAAAATGTATTGCAAAAAATATACTGTTGTTTTTGTAGTATAATACTGGCAGCCGAGGTTCCAGTTTAAAACTGTAAAATGCACAATAATAAACTATAAAATTGCTAATTTTACAGTTTATTACCATGCATTTTACAATTTAAATTGGAACCTGCCAGTATTATACTGTAAAAATAACAGTTTATTTTTGCAGAGTAGTTCACATTGAAAAATCTTGAACAAATATCTATCATAATGATTTTTGCAGGATGCAGATCAACTGCGCTTAGTTCCCAATTAAAACTCACTATTCATAATACTCTTATAGAATCATGCCCTCTTTATTGAGGAACGATTAATCGAATACCCCGCTAACAGGAGTACAAATGCATGAAATCAACTCTCTTACGAGAGAATATCTGGTGAATTTCCCGGCTTTTATAAATATTTCAATAAAACCTTGAAGTTCGATGGGTGAAGTTCCTGAGTTTTTATTTAGTTCGCGAATTAAATTCTTTTTTTTTCTTTTATTTATTTTTTTTTTCTTAGCAGCACGATCATTTTCATTTCTGTAATTAGTAGTTTGTTGCGGTGGAATGGCCATAAAACTACTCAAAATAAAGAAATGGGTTAATGGTATACTTCAAAGATTTTTGAAGGATTTCAAGCAACACTAAATACAGATATATAAAATTAAATATAAAGGTATGATGTTTTACATGACCACCACGGGTAAAATGATGTAATAAAACCTCTTATTATGTAATATCAGTATTGCTGACACATCAAACACACAATAACGTTGTTCACTATTACGTTGTATGATACACAATTTTTAAAGTAAATTTGTAGAAAATTAAGGTTATCATTAAGAAATTGTACGAAATATAAGAATTTTTTTATGGTATGCCATATTATACCAGGTTCCCCTGTAAGTAAATGAAATATTTTTTCCTTTTCATAAAAGTTTCTATGTATTTTAATATATTATGTAAAATTCACATTTGAGCGATATTTCTAAGTATGAAAAGATAACGACCGATACAGGAGCAAATGTCTTGATATGTTTTGATGATTATTGAATTTTATTTATTTATTATTTATTTTTTTTTTTGGAAGAGTGAACAGACGCGAGTTAAAGTTGTTAAGAGTGAAGTTTTCTTTATTATTTTAAGCCATGGTAACGATGCAAAGCTTTTGTACAGTCAACTACATCAAATGCAAAGTGTACGTCAAATTAAAAAGAAAAATACAAGCATGAAATCAGATAACAGCAAAATTTGATTGAAGACGTTTTGTTTACAAACGTTGAGTTTTGAAAGAAAAGAAAAAGAATTACGGAGAGAGAGATAATAATTCTCAAACAACGGCGTTACGCTAAGAATAACTTTTTTAGATATCCGCTAGTCTTTACTTTTTATGCTTTCTCAAAGCCTAGTAGCGGCAATAACACTTTTGCGTAATTTAAGACATATTGGAAATGCGAAAATTTTTGGTATTTGTCACGAAAATGTCCTTAAAGTATGTCGTTTTTCACAATAGGTCGTAAAAACGTTTTCTGTGAAAACAATTTTCCGTTCTTTGACTTGACCTAGCTTTTTCGTCAATCTTGGAAAGGCTTTGTTCTTAGCTTCGTCAAAGTGTGATATATATCCTTGTTCATCCAAAAATGTTTTTGGTAAATAAAATAAAAATTACTTTTCTCATGTTTTCATTCCAGAGTCTATAAAGAACTATACAAAACAATAATAACTCCTTCAAAAAAATCGCATTAGGAAGTGTAAGTTAACGGTTACTTTCAAGTTAATTTGCAACTTTGTCCATGTAAAATGTGAAAATCGTTGAATAAGAATAAAGTTAAAGTTGAGCGAAGTTTTCTGATTCTGAGTTTTAAAAATATATCACTTCTTTAAAAAATTAAAATATTCTTAAATTTATAAAACAGTGTTTTTCGACGCTGACAAACGTCGTTTTTTTTTTTTTTTGCCAAGACACTTTCAACTGCAAACAATATAAACTCTACTCGGCATAATTAGTTCACTCTATTCGCATGCTATTCCTCAATTAATAATAAACCAACATCTAAACTATATGACTTGATACTTGTGAACATTCCATGTATTTTCATGTAATTTATCATTATATTCAGATCTGCTGAGGAAAGAAGTTATTTAACCCGTTAAGAAGTTTACCTCTCACCGTTTTATTTGCCAAACATATAGTATTGAAAAAAGCGAATTTTGAGGATGTCTATAAGACTAAAAAAATGTGTGTTTATCCATATGTGAAACATATACGAGGAATAGTGTTTCAAATAAATGAAACATATAATAAGATGCAAGTTCGTAACTAGGAAATAATTGCAAAGTTTAATAAGGAAGAAACTTGAGTAAGAAAAGACAAAAAAGCTTTTTAAAAAGGAAAAACGATTTCTTTTTTTTTTTTTAAAAAGAAGAAGAGTCAAGTGACACTACGTATGAAAATAGAAAACTGAGCTAAAGTTAAAAGTGACTTTTCTGCAAAATGAGAAAAAATCAAGCTGCACCGCTAAGAAAGGTTGGTTGTTATGATGAATTTTGAGAGTCATTCATGTTTCTAAAAATAATTTTAGTGCCATCACTTCAACAGAAAAGTACTTCATTTGTAGAGCATATCGTCTACAATCAAGTATAAGTAATATATATATATATATATATATATATATATATATATATGGTTTTTTTAATTTATTTATTTTTATTTATTTACTTTTTTATCTATTTATTTATTTATTTTCTTATCTATTTTTGACGGAAGTGAAAATTCACTTTTTGTAAACCAAACAAGTACTGTCGGCCCAGCTTAAACGAATACTCTCCGTACCAAGAAATATTATTCGATTAAGTGGGGTATTCGATTAAACGGGGATCTTTAACATTGCGTCTATGGCATGGGAAATATTCGTTTCCGAGATATTTTATTCGTATAAGCGTGGTATTCGTTTATCCGTTACCGAATTAAGCGGGGCAACAGTATTTAAAATAAAAAATTGTTAATCGAGTTAAAAGAATATATTTCTTTGAAATTGAAAAATTGTTTTGAAATTGTTGAATTAATTATATATTAAAATTCTTGTTGGAAAATGTATGTGACGGTAAATGTTACACTTTTTGAAGAAAAACCCTCACATAAAAAATAAGTGTTTCATGTTGGCATTGGGTATCTTTGCACGGTTTACTATCTTTAAGCTTTTTCACAATGGAAAAGGAGTACTGGTTTACGGTACTGTATTGAAATAAGTAAAATGAGTGAGAGAAAATTTAAATAAGAGAGTATAAAGAGCTAAAGCATTTGAAAACAGTATAGAATGAAATATACTGCAATTGTAGGAATTCAACAAAAAAAAAGTTTTAGTTAAGATAACGGAAAATAAAAGGAATTATAGCTCCTTGAAATAACATGGACATATTGCGAATGTTAAGAGCTCTTCAAAGGAAATAAAGCACATAAAAAAAGACAAAAAGTGCAAGAAGACGAAAATTGTTTTCTCTATACCAAGATTTTCACATCACCGTTTAATCGTTAACTAAAACAAATGTTACAGTGAAGAAATAAACAAAACATTTTAACATTACGTTATAAATATTAAGCTTTAATTAGCAGTAAGCTCAAGCACATTTATTGTATTTGCTTTCAGTTAAAGATACAAACTTATCTTTGGTATCAAAGGACTACCAGCGTTTATTGTGTAGTTTCATTTCCGACAGAACAAATATTCAAGAGCGGTAACAAAGAAACATACCCAAAACAGAAACACGCAATACTATAATAACCGATTAAACGGATCTTCCTTGAAAATTTTAAGTTTCAAGGAGGTATAAAACGCTGCTAAGCATAAAACGTTTAGATACAACAAAAGACAACTTAGCTCAACGAGAGGGGAAAAGGGAAATCGAACGCCTGGAAGAGTCAACGCCCGAGTAAATTGATGAAAGCAAAACGCGTTAGTATACATTTTCGTTACAACGATTCCCGACTTTTCCGTTGTGTCTGCGATTAGGCTAAAATTTATCCATGAAATGTAAACAATGTAATTATATTTGACAAGATATCTGCTTTAGGCTTCCTTCTTCCTTAGCTGTAGGCTATGAAGTCTCAGAAAACAAATGAGACTACATTTTCGGGTTTTTGAATAGATTGATGTCGTAAATGTCAACGGAATGGAGTAGCGTTAGAATGATACAAGTTGAGTGGTTAATTTATCCATCATGTCTTGGGTGCAAAATACAATTTGTAAAGGTTTTTTGTGTGTGCGTGTGTGTGATTTGACAAAAAAATTAATGTAGGAAAAATTTTAAATGTTTAGTAGCTCAGCTTAATCTTTTAAGAATCATAAATTTGCGGTTCGAAAAAAAAGTGTACATTTTAAACATATTTTACTTTTCTTTTTGTACTAATATCAACAATCAGAAATTTCGAACCCATGAAAAATTATAACCAATCGATAATTTGTATTCGATAATTCATAAAATGAACTTGAAATTAGTGGATATAAATGTCTCATAAAGGTATTTTACGGATTAACGTAGAAATAAAAAATTACGTTTTTACAAATCAAAATGTGTTAAATAATAAATCATTTCCTTTAACATTGCATCATTGCTTATATCATTTTAACTGATTTAAAATTTTGTATCTTTTAATGGTAGTTTTTCTTTCTTATCATTATTGACTTGATCTTTTTCAAACGACTCAAATTATATGATTAGATACTACTTATTCTACAACGGATATTTATTCTACAACGGATTTTTTTTTTTAAAGAAATTAGCTGCGCTCTTATGAATTGCTTTTGCTAGTATCTATAAGAATAAAATATCTTTATGTGATAAGAACCAAAAAAGGAAAAGAAGCTAATTAGAAAAATCCATTAAGAAATCTTCTTCGAAAGTGAAAGATGAAGCGAAGACTTAATTAATTTGAGGAATTTTTATAGCATTTTTATGGCATTCGAATACATTCACCAGTTTAAAAATTTATACGACACTTTTATGCTTTAAAAAATGCACTCATTACTTTAAATAAAAAATGACAAAAGACAATTATTATAATAAAAGTAAAATATTCAGCGTTTAATTTCATTAAAATTTTACCACTGTTAATAATAAAACCATTCAAATGCCCCCCCCCCCCTCAAGAAAACAAAATAATCCAAATGCACCTTCAAGTTATGTTGAATGTCTCGCAACATTTTCAATACAATCATCATATTTACAAAGATGTGCCCCTTTTATGCCTGTTTACTGCCTGTTACCAAATAAATCAAACAAAATTAATAATCCAAATTGGACTTCACGCAATACGTTTGTAACACATCGTTTCTTCACAATACATTTTATGATAAAAATGCAGCGGAGGAAATATGATCATCAGATTATTACCAAATGTAATCCGATTAACCAGATTCTATTAATGTTTGACTTGACTAGCTGCCGTGTAATTTGATGAAAGTATCATTTTGGCAAAATAAATAATCCACATTCGGCTTCATACGTTTGTTACACATCATTTTCCTCACAATTAATCTTATAAGAAAAAGCTGTGGACAAAGTATGATGATCAGAATCATTAACAAATGTAATCCGATTAACCAGGTTCAATTAATGTTTAACTTGGTTAGCTGCCGTGTAATTTGATGAAAGTATCATTTTGGCAAAATAAATAATCCAAATTCAGCTTCACGCAATATGTTTGTTACATATCGTTTTCTTCACAATTCATTTTATAACAAAAGGCTGTGGACCAAATATGATGATCAGAATCATTAACAAATGTAATCCGATTAACCAGATTCAATTAATGTTTGACTTGGTTAGCTGGCGTGTAATTTGCTGAAAGTATCATTTTGGCCACGAGAGACCTTTAAGGAAGTTCAACTTGAGCGGAAGTTATCATTATGGGTAAACCGGCATGTTTTCTTCGGTTTGCAAATCAATTGCAATTTCATTGTTGATTTTCACAAAAGAATTGGGAATGGCGAATGCTTTATATCGTATTATGCTGCTATGACAATGGATGCGGTTTTTAACGGCAAAACTGCTTTTTGGGTTGAATACATTTGTTTTCGTATTTGTTTATTGCATAAAATAAAATTGAATCTCTTAGTGAACTATCGGAAACGTAAGAGTTGTTGCACGTGAATGAATGATTTAATTAAAATACCACAAATACTACTGTGAATATTGATGTGGTATTTAGAGACAAAACAGCTGTTTTGGTCTATGCCTTTGAGGGTTTTTCTTCACATAAAATCATGTTGAGCGGCTATCTCAACAATCTAAAGCATAAGAGCTGATGCACCTGAATGGATAACCTAATTACAAAACTGTTAATACCGTCATAACAATGGATAAGGTTTTTAAAGTCAACACTGCATTTTGGGTTAAGTGCATTTGTTGCATAAAGTAAAATAGCTATCTGAGCGATTTAAAATGTAATTTTTGATGCACGTGGCTACATGAATTAAAGACATAACCTGTCATTTCTGTAGTTTGTGGAAGTTAAAGCATATTAATTTTCAATGTAACATAAATTAGGAAAAACAGTTTTAAAAGCGTACTAACACCTTGAGTGAGTATAATGCTAATTATATTAATGGAAACTATCAGTTTAGCCATAAAATTCCGTTTAAAAACTATGAAACCACAAATGAAGTGCCTAGAAGCAAAAAGGTGTCAAGAACAAAATTAAAAATTGGAGATAATTACTACAAATAGAAGGAGAAAGTGCCATCGGGTTTTCGGAAAGAAATTTTGAAAAACTGGTTCAGTGAAAGCCTTTCAAAGTGAGAAGACCCCCCCCTCCCTCTATTGATAAAAGTGAAGACATGAGTGTATAATATTCACAAGTTTAGTGCAAAATGGTTTGTCAAGTTGATACCAATGTGTTTATAGATAACGAATTAGTTATATAAAATAAAATAAAATCTTGAATTCTGTATTTTCAACATTATTAAAAACGTTTTGAGATGTTTTTTTTTATTTTAAATATATATATATATATATATAGTACAAAACATCTCAAAATCAGTGATAAAGTCCCATTTTTTACTTTTTTTGTGCGATGCATATAAGTAAAACCTTTAACATAATATGGACGTACACATTTATTTGATTTATTAGTTTTCTCCAGTGAAAAACTTCTCTCGTAAAAAAATGTTAATTATGGCTTTTACATGGCTTCGTTTAAAGCTTATCAGTTTTTTTTGTTTAAAATGACATAATCTGTTTTTAATGTGAATTACTGAATAAAATAACCAAAAGAAACAAAATTATTTTTAAAGAGCTTTATTGGCAATTAAACAGTATAAATACAATTTATGTTCAAGCAAGAATTACGCAATATTTTGTAATACCACAAAATTTATTCCTAAACATGAGTTTGTAGAAGTTGATGAAATAGTAATTAAATTATTTTACCATGTAGATACACAGTAGATTATATGCAGAAAATTATTTCATTGCTGTCATTTGGGGTAAATTTGAGCCACAATTCCTTTATTTAAAACTGTCCCATTAATATGCTAATATTTAATTGTATTTACTAGTATAAAACAAAAGAAACACTCCTAAATTATCTTATTCTTATTCAAAATTAATGAAGAGTAAACAATAAATCCATTTGAATGCATAATTAATGTATAAACTACAATAACACGTAACTAAGATCTCAGTTTAATTCACTCAACATGTAGCTAAATATTAAAAGCTATTCTATTAACAACAGAAGTTAACTTAAATAAAATTTATCTCAATGTAAAATACTCTAATGCTCAAAATAGAGCAATTCACGATGTAGACTCTTATAAATAAGTTCTAAAATAAGCTGTTAATTTTATTAGCCGTTTTAATATTAATAATTCGTATGAATAAAAATTAAATGAAACAAGTTCAGTCTGCTCCTCAAAATTCTACTAAATAACCTCCACTATAATCGAAGTTCAATTGCAACAGAGAGGAAGTTTTGTCTATGTTAACTTAATCATTTTTACAGCTAGAACAAATTTTGAACATTAAAACGAACAATAGGTAGTTTCCTGACTAGCCGCTGGTTCCCGATTACTTCAATATGCCTTGGGATTTTAGATTTCTTTTCTGAAACCGAAAAGAAAAAAAAAGATAAATAGAAAATAAATCACCATTAGTAAATTTAATTTGAAAAAATTGAAAGCCCTCACCTTTTTGTGGGGGAAAGGAACTCCAGTGGCTAGTCTGACCTTGCTGGGACTAAAAACAATTTCTCACCTCTACCGTAACTCCATAGAATAATTTTTCAAGACTTTAACTTTTAATGAAACAAAGTAATGTCTCACCTTTTAATCAAATAATTCGTAAGACGAAATAATTAAATAATACGTTCACCTCGTTAATGACGCAAAATAGGATCATTAACCCAGGTAGCACACTTCTTTTCGTAAACGTTTAAAAATTGTTTCAGTGCTGTGACAACCAATTCAAAACGTTTTGTAACGTTTATGAAACGATGTGTGCTACTTTATGAAACTACAACTGGAAACATAAACTTAACTTCCTCACCTGTTATGCGTAACTGGTTAAAGGATCTATCCTGATTCAAGCAAAATAAGATGATTTTTTTAATCATAAACACATTTTAATTATTCATGTTAATACTAAAGCACTAAAATTATTAAGTTCGAGTAATTCTCTTGATTTAAAAAAAAACACATGGCTGATTATAATAGAGTTCTTAAAAAAACGTGATAGACTATAATATACCTATATTATTCATTCTTATAAAAAAAATTTTACAAGATTCGGCAAATAAAAAGCACAACCCATGAGACATGCCCATGATTTTCACTGAATGTGCTAGTAACTCACCGGAAAGCCTTACAAGTGGAGAGAGAACTAACTATGCGTAACGTGAAAATTCAAATTAATTAAATTTCTGAGTATGTGTTGCGTTTTGTCAAGCGTGGTGTAATCCGATACATCATTCGAAAGTTTAATCTTAGATATATGTGAAATTAGCCGTGAAGACATGTAACAATCGCATAATAGCTTTCACTTTTTTTTCAGCAAAGAGTGTCAAAAGCATTTAAAATAGTTAGTTTGAAAAGCTGGAAGCTTTTATAAACCATGTCAGATTTTATTTTATTATATTTTATTTCTTTACACGTTGAATTGTTTCACCTTATTTTGCATGAAAGCGTGAAAAAGATGCATACATACATGTACATAAATATTCCCTCATGTACGAGATAAACCATATAAAACCAACAATTTTTAAGATATTTCTGTGTTTGAATTTTGATGAAGTTTGGTATTTCTAGATTACATGCTCCTGTCTCCCATTTCACCAAAAGAGTTTTATTTCCCGGAAAAATTTTGCTTCTGCAGTATCGCTATTTGTTTGCTACGCCGGATGATAAAAAATTGCCATTTTCTAATCCTTTCTCTGAAAGCTTTAGTATTCTTGCATTTATTTAACTTTAAACAAAAAATCAAACATAGTTAATAGAGCGCATGAAAGAATGATCTTTTGCTTACTTTTAATAATATGATAATAAAAGAAATAAGCTAAGTCGAACTAGAAATTTAAAAGGTCAACATGTGGTTCAAAACCGGCAAATTTGATTATGTTAAGCATAAAAAGTTTTAAAAAATGTTCAGTAACAGGCAAATTTTTCTTCCTGTTCATTTTACATTTTCACAAAAAAAGCACAGAAAATAAAATAAGCTAATACTAGTGGCTCTTCTTTACAAAATAGTTGCTTTAACTTAAGAAAATATTAAGTGCGCTTTTTCCTCGGCGAAAAAAGATAGAGGGGTTGATAATAACATTTAGTGATGCGAAAGTGAGAAGATCTTACATTGCTCTTTAAAACAAAACAAAAACTATCTTGCTCTTCTAAAGCGTAACGGTGACATAAACCTTAAAAATACAAAAATAAGGGTAACACTTTCCAGCAAAAGTTGGAGCAATTAAGAGTATTAAAAATGGTGCGTCTTTCAAAAAAGAGATCTAAAATATTGATTATTACATTTAGATCACGAAAGAGCATGGTGCACATTTGGTGCTTTGTTTGTAAAATATCCATCTGGGATTATCTAACGAATGTGGTTGCAAATGTATAATGAATTATACGAAGGTAATTATACGAAGATAGCCCTCTTTGAACACGTTTAATTAGTTCCGTGTTCATTGAAGTAGTGTTGTTCGAGACTACAACATACGGGATTTCGCTTCTAATGTCCCTCCATTATAATTCTAACCAATTTTGCCTTTGATCACAACTCTCTATTTTACCAAACAAATGACATATTTGGAAATAACTTTTGGCCGAATAATATAAGTATTTTATTTATTTTCAAAAGAATTCCTCGAAAATCATTTCGTTTGAAACCGTGTAATTGGGGAGGGAGGTAGCCACGTTTGAACTTCGTGTTCTTCAAATACCATGATCTTTGGAGGTAACATCACATCGTGACATTGAATTTTTTTAAGTATTCTAGTTTTATTATTACCAGGAATCCACGGCAAGTAAATTATCAGAGAATCAGAAAAATTGAAGGGGCAAGTGGATAAAGGTGATATGTGACATTTGAATTTCGCCGACTTACACAAATTCAAATTAGTGTATGTTCAATTGTGTTAACTCACATACACCGTTGAAGGGGCAAGTGAATAAAGGCGATATGTGACAATATTTTTAATTTCTAGAAAAAGTTTTCAAAAAAAAATTATTACCTTAACACCTTCATCCATGGTAAAAAGTGAGTAAAACTAAGATTGTCACATATCACCTTTATCGACTTTCCCCTTCAATTACGTTCACTTAAAAGAGCATGGTTTAAATGTTTTTCGGCTCATAAACCATTTATTCTTGTCTGTCCGCAATCATGAAATTTTCTTATTATTAGAAAAAACGTATCAATAATTACGCTAGTTTTATGCACCGAAAATTTTGTACCTGCATTTGCCAAATACGAAGAATGCATTTTCGCCACTCTTAGATTACTTGTTTACGTTCTTGATGCACTCTAAAATAAAAATTCTGTTAACTCATGGAAACTTTGTTTATAAGAAAACTCCTTGGAGTTACCATGCTCGTGATCCTCAACTGAATTGAATGAGCAATAGCTATCTCAAACTTATTAAAATAAGAGTGTTGACTAAGAGAAATCTATACTGAACTAGCTGACCCGGGGAACTCTGTTCCGCTTTAAATGCAATAAATAAGCAAATTTTAGAATTTATTAAGTTATTTTTATTAGAAAATACAAAAAAAAAAAAATAAGTACAGAAATTAATCATCCATTATTGTTTCGATATTTACAACCTATTTTACTGCGCTTCAGAAGCTGACATAACATGTGCTTTATGTCGCCCGGCGACAGAGGCTCAAAAAAGGCTTAGTTAAAAAGATAATTTTTTCGGACTGCTTATCAACTGACTGCTCCAGCCATAAATCCATCCAAACAAACTTTTGTATACATAATAGTAGTAAGAAGAACAGCCACTTAAATGCATTCCAGGAGCTATCCCACCAAGCGCTTTCCACCTCTCAGCCTCAGAGGCGTAAAAACTCTTAAGTGACAATCGTTTCTGATAGCTTATCACATATAAATTTCAAGGGAAGTAACGCGTTTGTTTATAATTTACTTCACAAAAAAGTCAAATAACACTCAACGCACCACTAACTTACAACCTGCTTACTGCGCTCCGGAAGCTGCCAGAACGTGTGCTTTATGCCGCTCAGCCATGGAGGTGTCAAAAAAGGCTTAGTAAAAAGGCTTAGCCAAGAATACAGAAAAGCTGGTAGCTAAAGAGATAATTTGCAGTAAAAAATATATTGCGGTCCTAAATTGAGATAAAAACTATCCTATCATTTAAGTTGCACCAAACTGAAACTGCGTGCAAAATTTGGTTAAAATCGGTTCAGTAGCTGAGGAGTCCATTGGCCACAAACACAGGGACACGTAATTTTTATATATTAAGATAGAAATGTGATCAAATGATAGACTTACGTCATTCAATAATCTTCAATGCCAAGTTTAATTTAAAAAAACAAACCTAGTCAATAAAAGCATAAAACTGCCAAAAATCGACCCAATGCATTGCTTTTCGAAAGCAGTTGGAGTAATTCCGCGCTTACGAATAAACATGAAAGCCCATATAGGGGAGGGGTGTAAAGGAGAGCTCAAGCTTCCCCCCCCCCCCTTCCCAGAGATCAATACTGCCGATTTCGTTTTAATAAACTTGATAAGTGTCAAAACATTTTACCACAATCCATAAATGAACGACTATGATATTAAAACTTTCTTTACTAAAAAAATTTTACAATTTTAATCTGCCTTAATTTACTTTCGGCTCTATAATAATATGCATATTTTAGGTTTAAAAAATATACCTTTGTTTTAATTACAACGAAACTTTGAATCCAATTAAAATTACTCATTCCATCTAAATTCCAAAACTGAAAATATTCACAAAACTAGCTTTTATAGCCTTGTAATCAGAAGCCAGAATTTTTCTTTTTTCTGGTTGTGTTTTATATTAAAGCCTGAAAATACAAAAAACGTATCTTAGCCTCCTTCTATAATTATACCCATGGAAGCTCATGGAATCGAAACGCTGAAAAAGCACACCCACTCGTTAAACGGGAAGAAAGAAAATGCGTGCCCAGACCGTGACTCGAGTGATCATTCTCGAGTTAACTGTCTGGTAGTTAACAATCATAGTAGTTGAAGGATTTTTCGGTTTCTGTTGTTTTTGATTCGGGTAACTCATAGGGGAGGGGTTATAATGAGGAAATAGCTTCTACTTCATAAGCCCCTCATAAAGAACTAAGTTTTTCTTTTTTTTCTTTTTAGTCATACGACAAATAATTCTTTTCTCTTTCAGTTAAAAACTTTGGATTTTTTCCAAAATTTTAATGCTGTATGGGTTTGGGAGCATTACTCTATATTTTGATAGCATAAAACAATATCGCAATTACAATTTTCGGGCATATTAAAACCCTTTTGCGTTTTGGAATCAAATTTTGATTACAAGGAAAGAAAAGGTGTCCATGGCTATTCTGCCGCAGTAAGAAAGAAAGCCCTATTTTCAAGGGAAAGAAAGTGTTGGGAAAAACTAGAAGACATGAACTCTAAACCTTCATAAATGCTATTATATTTTTAAAAACTGTTTTAGCACATAAGTAGAACTCTGCACGCTCAAAATTTTAATTTTTTTTTGTTAGTTATATTTTTAAGCAAACAACAAAAAATCGAAAAATGGATTGCAGCAAAATTCAGATTTTGGACCTTTTAAACTATGAAGGCATGGAGTTTAGCTTTCCAATTTTCGGAAGTGCATAGAATTATGAGTTCAAAAGTTTAATTCAGAGTCAAAGAGTGATCCAAGGTATTTCACTTCAGACGAGTAGGGCACTTTGGTACGAGACAATTTGTCGAAAAACATTTAACTGTTAGGATACCCACCCTCCTCCCCCAATGGAAAGGCTATACTAGTGCGTTGTTAGACTACTTTTCAAGTACCTCCAAAATGTTTCATGCGTTTATACCCAGAATACGTTTGTAGTTTTATACTACAGACTACTACAAACAGATTGGTCTACACACAACTATTTATTAATTAGAATTTAGGGATGTTTTTTTTTCAATGTATTTAAGTCCGAAGTGCAAAAGAAGAAAAAACAAAATATGCTTCTAAAACATTCGTTACTTCGTTACTTTAAACCAAACTTATCATACTCTTAACAAGCATAAAACATATCAAATTCACCTTACGTTGAAACAACAGTCTTTCTCATTAACATTACTTCTTTTCCACAACCACCTTCAACGTAACTCCTACAACTACTTTCATAATGCAATCCTATTAATTATGCATGCAGATTTTCGCTCCAGAAAAGAGCAGTTGAAGTAATACGCTTCTGAAAAATGAGGTTATATTTTCAGAAAATCCGTTAATATTTCACCATTTACGGATTAAAGTTCAGGAATTCTATCTCATTGTTATGTCTTATACGAGTTTAATTCAGGAAGCTTCCTGAAATTGGGTATAAATCTCACGTTTTGACATCTATAATGCCAATGCTTTCGAACAATTTCATCTCCAATAGCATTCAGACAAATGTTTAAATTCAGCATGGATTACTGAAATCATAACCTATTTTGATTTTTGGTGTTTCAGACTTTTTCAAAACAAAGCAGCATGTTAAAAGCAAAATTTTATCTAAGTAACAAACTTTCAATGTGAACTCTGAAAAGAGAACGATGAGTATATAAAAAAGAAAAAAACAGAAAAAAATTGCAATAATATTCTCTAAGATTCGTAAATGTAGAGAATGTTTGAGCACATAGCGCTTAGAAATTGACGGTAAAACATTAAGCAAAAGCACTTAATAACCGATAATGAGAAAGTATTTTCAATGATAAAAGAGAGATATGTAGCTTAAATGCGATGATCTATAAGATTTTTAACCCCTTTACCCTTTGAGTGCCATGAGTTATTATGTAGAATATTGAAGTTTGTGGTGTCTCAAAAAAAAGTTACTGTACACTTTTTGTACAATGGCTTCTCCTTTTACTAATATTAGGATTTTAAAATGAGTCAGTAACATAAAAAAATTTAATTAAAATTATTTGTATTGGATAATTTATAAAATAAACTTATTTGACATATATGTACCAAAGTGGTCTTGAAACGGTAAACAGTATTGAATATCTCATAACTTGAATGAAAACATGTATTTCGTGTTCGTTCTTTTAATAAAATGTTGAGCATTTGTAGCAAAATGTTTTGTTGCAAATATTGCGCAAGTATAAAAAATAAATTTTATTTTAAATTTCCTACTGCAAAAAATGAAAAAATAATTAAATTTGAACAAGAATTAAACACTTTCCCAATAAGGCACGTCATTTAAAGGGTTCAGGAGAGGGAATCTCTCACCTTAACATATAAGTGAGAGCGGCCAGTGTTTTCTTTTCTGATATAATTCGTATTGAATTTATGCCCCCCCCCCCTTCCGGCTGAACAAATTCAAAACGACGAGCATGTTTTCAGAGTCATTGAAGATGGGAAAAAATGACTTGGACATTTCAATCTTGATATGGGAATGGGTATTACTGATTGGAATACATATTACATATATATATATATATATATATATATATATATATATATATATATATAGTTAGTTAAAAATTGCTTAAAAATTAAAATTATTCACAAAATCAGAAAACAATGAAAAAGTCTCGAATCTTTTATTCCTTTGATGCAGAATTTTTATCAGCGTTTTTATCATACTTTGTTAATTATTCTACATTAATTAACGTCAAAATAAGGAGAAAATATTATATTTAGCTTGTTAATAATTTTCTCGGTATGTAGTACAACTTAGG
Source organism: Uloborus plumipes (assembly GCA_038373865.1). Classification (NCBI taxonomy): domain Eukaryota; kingdom Metazoa; phylum Arthropoda; class Arachnida; order Araneae; family Uloboridae; genus Uloborus; species Uloborus plumipes. The sequence continues at coordinate 24,884 of JAXGGA010007802.1, read as the reverse complement.
ACAACGGTGTCCCTTTAAGCATAGAAAGTAAAAAAATCATGGGAAATTGGTGTTTCGTTCTTTGGGACACTGGTGTCCCATTTCTGCTTCAAAGGGTTAACAAGACCCGAGAAAATGGGAGTCCAGTGTATGAAGAGACTAGCCAAACCTTTATCGGTTATCTTTCGATAGATCTCAAAAACTGTATTTAAATGAAAAACTCTGCATTTGGACACTTTCGTATTTTGCCATCCCAATTCAAAACTCGCGAGGACAAAATCCGCATTCAATATTCTTAAATTTATAAAATAAAGAGCAACAAGTCTCAAATTGTCAATCAAGGATGTCCATTTCCCTCAACTTAAGTCTCATAATATGTCATACCTCAGCAAGGCTCGGAAAATTCTTCTTAATTCACTTTTGCAAAAGCATCAGGTCTAATTGCTGAAGCAATCCACGTAAAGCCGCGGGTATTTCGTACCATTCAAATCCCCTTTCGGGCAAATATGCTTCTGAAGCAACAGGTTTTTTTCCCCAGTAAATGCTTCCACGTAAAGAACGCAATCTAAGATGGAATGCTGTGAATTTTCACTAACAACAGTGGGGCGTGAAACCGCAAATCAAGAATTTCGAAGGGAAATCCATCCCATCTTTTAGGCCAGATGGTAGCATCAAAAGCAAAAACATCTAATTTAGTGTAAGGTCGATAGGTGCAGTGAGGAGGATCTTAAGTTTAAAATCCACGCTTCAGTCCCTAATTTTGGTAATTGTCTGCTCCAGACCGTTTTGTTCCTTTTGCACCTTGAGCGTTTGAAGCGCACAGACGGTAATTTGAACATATGCAGATTTTGAAGTTTTTTTCTGTTCTTTTTTCCCCCTTCTCTTCTACAGCGTTCCTAGCGTTTTAACTTGTTTTCAGAATATTGTGGGGTTTTTTTTTTTTTTTCCTTGAGATTTTCAAGAAATGTACGCTCTAGCGTGTTCTTTACATGTGTTCTTGAAGGGAAGTCTAGATGATTTGGTAAAATAACGAATTTTAAAGTAATTTCTTTTAGGTTTCTTATCCCCTTGATTTGGAGAATTTTCCAACGATTCAAAGCATCCTTTTTTAAATTTATTTATTAATCTATTTGTTTGGAAATACTTACATTAATATAAATTATTTTCCGGTATTTTCGAAAACTTTTAAAATATATTCTAAATTGCATTATTATTTTTCTAATTTTTATTTTATTTATGTTTTTATTTTTACCGTATTTATTCATTTTAGATTTTTAAATTAATTGCATTTTTTTTAATTTTAGTTCGTATTTATTTTTTTATTTTATTTTATTGTTTATTTATTTAGTTTTAGAACGTTTACACAGTGACGCCTAAAATAATAACTCAAACCAGAATGTGTACCTGTGAAAGAAAATGTGGATGGCGGGTTGTGCTTAGACATGCAAACATTAGGAGTAGTCCACAAATGATGTCATCTTTTAGGAAGAGTGAGCGTGAATTGTGACAGTTTGTGACAAGGAGGAATGAAGGGGTAACGAGTGGTAACATGTTCATGTAATATAGCGTGACACATGACAAGGGGAGGAGTAAGGAGAAATATGATTTTTTGACAAAGGGGGGGGGGAGGTCAAAACTTAGAAATAAAAAGTGGGGAAATGCTCGAGTTAAAATAAAAGAATGGGTGATCCTCATCACTACGATGACTCTGAGAAGTAAGCAATTATCCAAAACAAAAAGCCTCTCGGAAAAAGATCGAGTTTGTTCTTCGTTGCTTCGAAATGAAATAAGTACACTGTCCAAGATTCAATTAGCACAGAGGTATAAAATCGCGAAAGTAAAAAGAGCAAAATTATGAAAAAGTATCTCAGCATACTAATAATACATAGAAATACATATTAAACACGATTCGTAATGCTATTTTTTTTAAGAAAAAGCAAAAACAAAAGAAAAGTACATTAATACTGTAAGGAAATGTGCTTTACAGTTGATTGAAAGCAACAGCAATGGTAAAACGGTGAAAACAATCGCATGTTCAGCAATAAAATATATCGCTTTTTCACCCTCTTAGCTTCTTTAGAGCAGATTCCTGTATTGCAAAAGTAAAAGAAGAACTTTTTTAGCATGCAGCATGAGAGCTCATGTCAGAGGATCTAATAATGTTTCCTTAAGATCAAACGACATAAAGGATCGCAAGCTGATTTTAAACAGGGAGCAATAATAGCAAAACGGCCTTTGCTTGACTTGCACTGTTTTGTGATTTCATTTTTGCAAACATCATACAAGAGCAAACCTTAACCATTGGCATTTTGATGTTTCATTGTTCATTTGTTATTCAGTTAGAGGAACTTATTTTCGATCTTGATAAATAAAAGTTATCTCAAGTCCATAATAAATATTCTGTCGTTTTCTGCCGATCATTTAGGGCCAACATATCAATTTTATTACTAGAATTTGTGTCTCTGTGAGCCAACTATTTTTCTCATTAGCTTCTTTTAACACTATAAATACGATTTCTCTTTTAGTTTTATTATTTCAAAATATTACTGCATTTCTTCCTTCATGTTTACATTTCTTCCTATAAAAGATACATTCAAATGAAACATATTTTTACCTAAGAAATATATCTAAATTTTTCAGCTCGCTAATTCTTAAAATTTCACAAAAATGTTATATTTTTCTCATAGCAAAATACTGTGACAAAAAGATACTCGATTTTAATCCAGCTTCTTTGCACCATTTTAAGTGTTGTGACCAAAACACTTCCTAATAACTATCCTCATAAATCATATAAACCTATTATTTCTCTTTCAAAAAACAGAACAAAACTAAACATTCACTGCAAAGTTGGAATCTTCTACAATTCCCTTCTGTTTACGATCCAAACAAACCCTTTCAAAAACGCGAAAAAATTACTCCTCTGGCCAAAACAGAACTTTTGTCAGCTTTACAGCAAAACTGGAACAAACCAGGAGGATTTGAAATCAGCATAAATTACTACTTTATCTTTTGCCTCATTTTCTACCTTCACCGGAATTGCTAACAGACAGCGCTTTTAGAAAAGTCATCCTCCCGAACAAAGAGTTTCGACACGCAAAGGTTTCAGAATTGAGTCTTGAACTCGTTCAAAAAGTAGCCTCAATCGAGGAAATTCACAACTTTCCTAAGTCAAGAAAGCGCGTTGTCTTGATTTGATCTCTAACATTCGGTTCACTTTTCGCGTGAAGAAGTGAGCGCTATTTTCATTTTTAAAAGTCGCGCTGTTGAAAACCAAACCTTTCTTATCCAAAACCAAATGAGGACATTTTTAATACGTCAGCATCGAAATTATGCAATTAGCTAAATATCAAATAGTAAAATCCACGACGTAAAAAAGCAAATTTGCTAAAAATGACGGTCAGTGTTATAAAGGGCCTCCTATTAAAAACACGGTTTTTGAAACCTCCCCCCCAAAAAACGTGTCAACACTTTTTTTTTTCTTTTTTATTTATATATGTATTTATTCGCCATTTTATTCTTGTCTACATTGTTATTCTTGCATTTACGTTTAATCACTGATGTATTCATTTATTTCTGACAAGCTATCTGTCTCTCTCTTCCTCTCCTTGTTTAACATAGGTTTCTGGTTATTCCCGGATATACAAAAACAGTTAAAACTGCTTCAGTTTTCTTTACAAAATCTCGTATAATAAAACACGGAAACATTTAGTAATTTTGTAAATTATACCAAATTTGTGCTCTCAATTTTCTGTGCATTACATTTCAGTTTCTTCCTTCTAGCTATCAATGTTTTAATAGGATTTTTTTAATGGACGCAAAGTTTTCTAATTTGTGGGAAAATGTAGAGTATATCCCAACAAAAATTCTTCTCATTACAAAACTTCACAGATAAATATGGAAACCAAATGAATAAATTACGTAAAATCAGGCTCTGAAGAACACTATTAAAAAAAAAAAACCTTGTTTTTAACCAGAATAAATAAAGCTTGCAACCGTTTTCTTGCATTAATATAATAATATTAATATAATCTCTTTAAAAAAATATTTGTCTTTCAATCGTTGAAAAAATAAATAGTAATCGTAGAAATTAAGAATGAAAATGGAACATTTTGACCTTAATAATCTTTTTCATCAATTAAAAGAAAGCGTTAGCAGCTTTTCCTCTGAGTGAAAAGTCAAGCTCTTTAAATTTACTGAACCAAAACCGCCGGACCGAGCAATGCATTGTTCTTTGTCAATGCTGTGTCTCAGAATTAATTAAAATCACTCGTACCCCCGTCCCCAAAAATTAAATAAATAAATGAAAAAATAAAGCTGTAGAATTTTTTCGTTACAATAGTAATTAACATCAACAACAAATAGTTTTATGCTATTTCGTCAAAAACGCTTTGAGTTCAGTTTACTTGAATTCAATCAATCACTTTTTTTTTGTCGATGTTTAATCGGCGAGAAAATGAATTTCAGTTTTCATTGATAATATTTTGTTCTGTTTCTTAAAACAAAAGACTAATATGTTCCGAAGTTTCTGCAATTATCTTCTGCTTTCGGTGTGTTGGTTTAAATTGTTCTTTTTCTTTTTTTTTCCATTTTTTATTTCAAATGTTATTGCTTTTATGAATTAAAAAAAAGTTTTTAATTTCCCAGTTGGTGCAAATTATACATTTCTTTATCTTTTTAACTGCTCGAATAACTGCTCAAAATCGAAGGAAATACTTAAAATGAAAAAAAATGAAACATGGATGATTAACAAGAACAAAGCGTTAGAGTTGAATTATTTTTTTTAATTTTACTTTTCTTCACAAAGATGTATTTATTTAGTTCTCACTCAAGTTAAAAAAAAAAAAAAAAAAAAATACGGCTTCCTGGGAGGTCATGGTTCAGTTGAGAGTTTGGGAAAAAGTGTTTTGTTTGAATTTTATTACTCCTTGCAAAAATATTTGGGGGCGACATATCGAAATATACACATGTTTTCATCTAATAGCTCTACTTTTAAATATTTATTATTAAGAATTCATTTATTTTATTTATTTTTATTTTGCTTACTAATTCATTTATTTATTTTTGCGATTACTTTTCACTTTAACCGATATTTTTTTACAACACACAAACAAAAATAGAAATATATTTTTCAAAAAAAAAAAACGATGTTTTCCAATGTTTATCTCATTTCAAATGCAAGAAGTATACACTAAGCATACACAAAAGACTGCTCTTTTATCAAATGTACTTTTAATTGCAGTGTTTGTACATTGTTGGGTACATTTTGGGGGAAACCTCGTTTCCAAAAGACATCGAACCAGAATTTGCGAGAATCAATAATACATGTCTAACAATTTACTTACAATATGCAGAAATTCCCAATTATGTTATTATGTTTACTTGTTTTGCAAACAAGAAGTAATTCTTTTTTTTTTTTTTCTTTTTTATGTCACAAGTAAGCTTTATGCCAAAAGGAGTTAGGTCAAGTTCAACTAATTGCTCCGCGCCTTGCGATCACATGGTTCGTCTCACGTGTGTGCGTTGATAGCCGTAAATTAACCTAAAAACAATGTGAAGCTAGCAAAAAAGATATGGTGTTCTGGAAGTTTAAAAGATGTTTGAAGTTTTGGAATGATAAAAACTGCACAATGTTCTTCTTCCTCTCTCTCTCTTTTTTTCCCATAAACAATCTTGCATCGAAACACCTCGCGAAAATAATCCAGCGATGAAGACATAGAAGAGTTTTTGAAAATTACCTGGCAAAATTGTAAAGTTGTACGTACTGTATTTACATGGAAAAAATTCTTGGATTCTTTCAAGTGAAAGTAAGTCGTTTCTGCCAGAAGGGCGTAAGTTATATAGTTTCGACCCAAAAGGGGTTGAGTCATTTTTTTTTCTTTTTTTATTTAAAGAAAACAATACTGTCGGCGATTTTTAATCGCATAATGTAGTGCAATTATCATCCGTAAATTACTGGGGAAATTAATTTTTTTGCATTACAAAATCGTGTTTTTTTTTATAAAATATAATATAGATATATTAAATGTAGAAGCTTAGACGATGAAAGAAATATGTCTTTAATAATGCTCTTAGTGAGTTTTTTATGTAAACGTTTCACTTGACAGAAATTTTATTCTGCTATTAAAAACTATATTGTAAATGTATACTAGGACCTTGGAAATGTATACCTTGATTGTTATCCAATGTAATGACTAAACCGTCCAATGTTACTGCCTAATATAAGAAAAAAATCCACTTACCTATCTTTTTGTCCTGAAGTTACAAAAACTATCTCATTCAAGCTTTACATCTATTTAAATGGACCAGAATGCCTGTAGGGAGAAAAAAACAACAAAATATTGAGAACAAAACAAAAGGAAATAAAATGAACGGAATTGAAGTGAGTGATTAAAATAGATTGTTTAGTGCAATTATACCTTTGAAATAAAATAGTTTAGTTTGGAGATTTTTAAAATACATTGGATATAAGACATTGTCATTGACCCAAATGAGTATTTGCTGCATTCTATAATCCATCAAGGAAAAAAGATAGTACTTGGGCAACATTTTGATTTTTAAGGTATTTTTTTAATAAGAAAAGCAACTGTTTCATTAATCTATAGCAGTTTTGTCTGTTAAAAGCACATTTTAATATTTGAATCATAGGTTTTAAGTATCAAAAAAATAAAAACATGCGAAATAAAAAATTAAAAAAAAAACTGTTTTGTAATAATATTTTTTAATTTCGCTAAACTAGTTTCATTGGGCATATCTAATTAGTTTTGAGGAGTATAGCTATTGCATTTATTATAGTTTTTATTAGATTAATTGCAACGTCTGTAAAAGCATATATCATGTACAGAAAAGATGGAAAAGTCTCAAAAATTGTATTGATTACATTTACATGTTTTTTATTTAAAGTAAAAACTTAGTACCATAGGAAATGGGGAAGGGGAGTGGAATCTTAGAAATAGAGCTTAACCGCTCTTATCCGGACACACTGGAGCCAAAGGCAAGCCCATTAAACGGAAAGTTGGATAATCCGGCTAGAACGAGTAATAAGCGAAACAAATTCTTACAAAATGTGTAACAAAATTACATAGAATTGTTTCGTGCAAACACTTTATCATTTATAGTTCAGCTGCAGTGGTGTCAGACTGCCGCTTCAAGTAAGCCATTGTGTTTGTCACATTACTGTAATTTATTGTACGATCTATGCAGGAGTTTTACATTTAATCAAAATAAAAAGCGAATGTTTGGTATTTGTTGGTACCAAACATTTGCTCTCGCGATTTGGTGCGTTGGTTTCGCATCTCGTTGGTCCCGTACCAACGAATGTCTGCGTACTTACAGTTCCTTTCTTGCTATTATAACGCAAACTATTGTTTAAGTGAATATAAATTTTTTAACTCTACATATTTAATCCTGATTAATTGGAGATTTGGATAAACGGGGCCGAAGGCAATCCCATTAAACGAGAATTCGAATAATCGGACTAGTACGAGTAATAATTAAAGCAAATTCTTAAATAATGTGCAGTAAAATTACTTAGTATTGTTTCGTGCAAACACTGATTCATTTATAGTTCAGCTGCAGTGGTGTTTAACTGATTATGTTTGTTAAATTACTGTAATTTATTGTACGATCTATAAAGGAGTTTTACATTTAATCAAAATAAAAAGCGAATATGCAATACACCGCCAACTCGGCTATTTCGATCCATGAACTGCAGTTTCGTGCTTATTGTGCACTCATCAGCATGGAATACGAAAGTAGCCGAGTTGGAGGCAAAAGTCCTCTTATAGAGCAAAGAGAGCCAAAAAAAACTTGGTAGCTAAAAAGAGAATTTTTGCCTCCAACACGGCTACTTTCGTATTCCGTGCTGATGAGAGCACAATAAGCACGGAACTGCAGTCCATGAATCGAAATATCCGAATTGGTGGTGTATTGCATGTTCCTGCCTTAGCCCTTGCTTAGAGGCGGTTACTCACTGCTTTATACCCGAGCTCTGCCTTAAAATTAACGAGTTGTACCGTACCAAGTGCGGTCGCTCGCTGGTATTCTAATTTCACATTAGCTACCAGTTTTTTTTTTTTTTTTGGCTCTCTTTGCTCTATAAGAGGATTTTTGCCTCCAACTCGGCTACTTTCGTATTCTATGCTGATGAGTGCACAGTAAGCACGAAACTGCAGTCTATGGATCGAAATAGCCGACTTGGCGGTGTATTGCATGTTCCTGCCTTAGCCCTTGCTTAGGGGCGGTTACTCACTGCTTTATAAAGAGCGAATGTTTCGCGTACTTAAAGATCCTTTCTTGTTATTATTTTAAATGGAATATAATTTTTTAAACTCTACAAATTCGATTCTGAATAACCGGAGATCCGGATAAACGGGGGCTGGCTAAAAGAGTTTCTTCTGTGTTAAATTTGAGTAATTCGATTTTTTTTTAAATAAAAGCAAAACATTGAACATTTTAAGAGTTAAAAATTTGATTATTTCTTTTTGCTCCTACTATCTCCCATTCCATTTTAGAAAGCATTAATGCGCTGTTTTATATCCTTTTATTTTTCAAACACAAAGGTACTTACAGTCGAGTCTCCATAACTTGAGTCAAGTTATAGGACGTTCAAACTAAATTCTCAAAAGTACAGGGACCCAATGAAAACTTTAAGATTAAGGAATTTGCGAGTTATGAGACTTCCAGCTATCCAGGCTCGACTGACTTTAATTTTTCGCATTCTCTGTATTTTCCTACACTGCACAAAATGAACTGTTGTTTTTTACAGTATAATTCTGGCAGTCGATATTCCAATTTAAAACTGTAAAATGCACAGTAATAAACTGTAAAACTAGCAATTTTACAGTCTCTTTCTGTAAAGCTAGAAATTTTACAGTTTATTGCCGTAAAATTTAGCTGTATTATACTGTAAAAACAACAGTATAAGACTGGCAGCAGAGGTTCCAGTTTAAAACTTTAAAATGAACGGCAATACACTGTTGAATTAGCGATTTTACCGTTTTTTACTGTAAAATTAGCAGTTTTTACATATTTGCTATAAAATTAGCTGCATTATACTGTAAAAACAACATTCATTTTTTACAGTGTAATAAATTTAAATCCTATTTTATGAAAGGGAAAAACTAAAAGGTAATGGTGTAAATGGTGGAGCGGTTTTGGTACTAGATAGAAGAGTTAGTTGTCTGCGCGAAGTAAAGCAGGAATTCAAGTGAGACATGGACGATCGCAATTCACCAATGCAATCGCAAATTACCAAATTTGGATATGTTGCAATCGCTACGAGATGCGATTCTAATGTAATTCGACTTCCAGTAGCGATTGCAATGGTGTTTCACTTGAATTCCTGCCTAAAGGAGGTTGCGGGTTCGATTCACGTCATCGACTTGGGTATTATTTCTATCTTTTTTATGATGTACATTGTATTTCGACCTGTGCAATTTGTGTCACGAAGTACTTAAACCTACTTACGAGCTGATTTTAGCTTCAATTCAATTACCGTCGGCCCCACTTAAACGAATACTGTCGGTTCCAAGAAATTTTACTCGATTAAGCGACTTATTTGTTTAAGCAGGGATCTTTAACATTGCGTCTATGGCATGGAGAAATAATTGGTTTCGGGATGTATTATTGGTATAAGCGGGGAATTCGTTTATCCATTACCCGATTAAGCGGGGCTTCAGTATACTCAACTCTTAAAATTTCCAAATAAAAAACAAAATGAATAAAAGGATGCATTGTGAAGTGTGGTAAAATGTCTGTCGTAATTGAATAAAATGGCGCGACAATCGTATTAAATTTAAAGCATTTTAACCTCGTAAAAATTAAATAACTAATTTTAGCTTCAATTCAACCGCATTTTATACTAAGTAATTGACAGTCCGAATGAAACACAAAAGAAATAAAAAGCAGCATTTTTAGCACAACTGCATCAGAGGAACTTAAAATTCCGAGGCAAAACAAAAAAAAAAAGGAAGAACAAGAAGAAGAAAGGAAGGGATCAGTTGTCGAGTGATGAACTTGATTAAAAGGCAGATTTCCTCTAAATGGCTCTGGTTTGTACGAATTGATGTGATTTATTCGCATAACGTGGTATATTAAGTAGGTTCTAAATGAGTGTCCAAGAAATTAAAATTTTGTTTTGCAAACGTAAATGACAATCGCATCCGTATCATACACATATTAAATATAAAGCATTTTTAATTACTTGAAATATTAAACAACTAGTTGTAGCTTCTACTCAGATATATTTCATAACAACTAATTGCAATCTAAACTATCTGAAGGAAAAGCAAAACAAATAAAAGGATGCTTTTAGCACCATTGACCTCAGCCAAGTTTAAAATGCCGAGGCAAAAAAAGAAGAGAAAAGAAACGAACCACTTGTCGCATGATGAACTTGATTACAGAGCAAATTTCCTTTGAATATTTCTGGTTTGTATGAATTGTTATGACTTATTTCCATAGCGTGCCATATTAAGTAAGCTCTAAATCATTTTCGACGAAAGTAAAATTATAGTTTGCAGAAAAAAAGACAATCGTATAAGTATTATATGAAATACAAAGCATTTTTCATTACGTTCAAAATTAAATATTTAGTTATAGCTGCTATTCAATTCCATTTCATACCGTCTAATAGCAATCTTGAACGTCCAAAAGAAAAGCAAAATAAATCAAAATGCATTCAGCACCATTGCCACAGACCAGTTTAAAATTGCGAGGCACAAAATAAGAGAAAAGAAGTGAATCGGTTGTCGGGTGATGAACTTGATTAAAAGGCAAATTGTTGTAACTTATTTGCATAGCGCGGTATATTAAGTAAGTTCTAAATAATTTTCCAAGAAAGTAAAATCATCTTTTGCAGAAATAAAAGATAATCGCATACGTATCACATTAAATATAAATCATTTTGAATTAAGTGCAAAAATAAATTACTAGTTCTGGCTTCTATTCAACTGCTTTTCATAACATCTAATTGCAATCCTAAATGTCCGAATGAAAAGCAAAATAAAGAAAAGGATGCTTTTAGCACCGTCGGCCTCAGACAGGTTTAAAATGCCGAGTCAAAAAAGAAGAGAAAAGAAGTGAATCGGCTGTCGGGTGATGAACTTGATTAAATGGCGAATTGCTGTGACTTATTTGTATAGAGTGGTACATTAAGTAAGCTCTAAAGTAATTTTCCAAGAAAGTAAAATCATATATTTTTCAGAAATAAACGAGGGTCGTATATGTATCATATTAAATATCAAGCATTTTTAATTAAGAGCAAAAATAAATTACTAGTTCCAGCTTCTATTCAACTACGTTTCATACCATCTAATTGGAATCTTAAAAGTCCGAAAGAAAAGCAAAATAAATAAAAGGACGCTTTTAGCACCATCGGCTTCATCCAGGCTTAAAATGCCGTGGCAAAAAAAAGAAGACAAAGGAAAGGAATCGGTTGTCATGTGATGAACTTGATTAAAAGGAAGATTGCCTCCGGTAATAGCTCTAATAATAAGCAATGCGGAAAGAAAAAGAAAAACGCTCATAGTTTTCTGTTTTCTGACAAAATGCTTTTCTCTATGAGAGTGGAAACAAGTCTAGCTTCTCGGTAGTAGAGGGCATTATGAATAGGTTATGGCATCATTTTAAGAGAAATGGTAATTTGTGTTTGCGTGCGTAAAAATTGAATACCCGGCGACAGCAACACAAAAACTCATTTCAAAGCTAAATTATGTAGGAGGAATCTCGAAAATAATTATGCAAAATCTTCGGGTAAAATTTAACTGTAATATGGGGTATTATTTCATGGGGTTTTTTTGTAATTAACATTCGACAATGGAATAGTAATCTTGGGATTTGTAACAAAAGAATTCTGCACCACATTTTCGACTATAGTTCATTCAGGAATTTTCATTGAGTTGTATTTGGCTGAAGAAATTGTGGCTCGTAGAGATTTTGCCACGATTATTCACAAGGCAAGAAAATATTCCTTGATATTTTTAGAGCAATGATATTTATATCTGAGGATCAGGCAAGGGAGGATCAGGCATCTGCAGAGGAAAAATTAAAGACCATAGGAATCAATTACATTTTAAAAAGCTAGCTAGATAGGGATGAATATGAAAATAGTTAGATAAAGATGAAATGGCAAGTTGCTATAACAAGATAAGTGAAATAGAAGAGTTGAGTACTAATTTGAATTTCGACAATTAAATTGTTCTACATTTTGCATTTCATAAAAGAACAAAACTCGAATATACTAGTTTAAAAATTATATTTATTTATTTTTTTCTTCATTTTCCACTATGCTGAATTTTTATTTAAAATTCACAGCGTAAAATTACGCTTGGGTAAATTTTTGAGGCGTATATCCTTTGCATCGACATTTGATTGCTGAAAAATGACGTTTAAAAGAGAAAGCTTGCAATGGAAATTGATTATGAGTGGTTGCGTGATTGATTAAGAGTGAGTTACAAGAATTTTTTTTTTTTTTTTTGAGTGCATTGTCTAGAGCTCAAACTAAAGTTTTTGATGCATCCTTGTTTATATTCAAATACAGGGGATATTCCAATATCGATTTAGATTGAACCTAAAGTTACGAATACCTTTTGCATTAATAAAATTAAATGTTTCACTACACTGCAAAAAGTAAACATTTTTTTATACTATAATACTGGCAGCAGAGATCCAAGTTTAAAACTAAAATACGCACAAATAAACTGTAAAATTGCTCATTTTACTGTAATATATTGTAAAATTGCTAGTTTTATAGTTTATTACTGCGCATTTTGCAATTTTAAACTGCAACCTCGGCTGCCAGTATTATAGTGTAAAAACAACAGTTTATTTTTTGCCGTGAAAAGTGGTCATAATTGAACCGTTTATTTTAAAAACCAGTCAGGCGACAAGTTCTAAAAGTGCGAAAAATCATTCTTAACCTTAGTTTTAAATGTTTCTATAACTTGACAATATTTTAAACTGTAATGGTTACATATTTAAATGTATTACTTTCAGTAAAAATTGCTGTAATCGCGATGGATTTTATATGATATAAATTTAATGCGGTATATTTTTTTTAATTTGAAATTTGGTCGTTTGATAGGTTTTTGAAACAAAAGATTCAATTTAGCTTCTGGAGAAGGTGTGCTGTTTTAAGCCCTTAAACGTGTTTGAACTATCGAATTCGGATTGGCAATATGTATTAAACCGAGTGCTCTGTGTGTGGGGGGGGGGCGGAAATGATCTCCACGCTCCTCCACTCCCTAAGTCGCTGGGTTGCTTTGATAGCAAAATTAGTTCTTTATTAAATTAATTAATTTTATTAACCTATTAGTCGATTCACAAATATTACCTTTTGTAAGACAATGATTTGGTTTACTGTAAATCTTCGTATTACAGTGCTATAGAATGTATAGAAATAAAAATGCTATAGAATGTAATTTTACTATAGTAATTAATCTACAATGATTAAAACTATGAGAGACATGCGTGATTTATATGCTTTAAATTTATAACAAATATCAATATGAATGGTTGAACAAGCTGCTTGAAGATTTATAGAAAATTTTACTCAAAATAGCTGAAAATAAAAACAAAATCGGGACATAAGAAAGAAATAGCTCTTCATCATCACTGAGCATCATGTATGAAGGAAAAAGTTTTCAACATTAAAATTCTCACAAATTAAAATTTAAAATTTCCCTTTCTTAAATGCTTATATCCAACAAAAATTAGGTCCAAATTTATTATCAGAGGTAATTTTTATTTGTGTACCAAACTATTTTTATGAACCAAAAACAGCACCAAAAGAATTAAATAGTATCACAAAAAAACTTTAAAAAACATTACATAATTTCGTAGGTTTCAAGGTGAAAAGTTATCAGATTTTTTTTTCCCAGGTTGGGCTTATCACTTTATACTTCTAAAACACTTGCAAAGAAGAAAATACTGCAAGCTATTTTGAATTTGCTGAATGGATTTAAACTCATTAAATTCATTAATAACTGTAATCAAAAGTGAAGTATATATTGTTATCAATAAATGCTGAATTTATACATTTTCAACTCATTTTAGCACCCCCCGTCCCCCAAACAATGAATTTAAGATCGTTCATTTCATTCAACATCAAGAAAATTCCATTTTCCAAAGGGTTCAACTAATGTCATACATTAAGGGAACTGAACTCATAAATTATCTTGTCCAAAGAAAGTTTTACGATCGAATAAGTATAAAATCAATTTAATTGCGCTTACGAAGCTAAAGAGGTAGTAAAGGATTAACACCGGTTAAAGATCAAACACTGACATATACTGCAAATCTTTAACGCGTAAGGCAAGATCTATTGCATGCAGCTAAAGGAAGTGAATACAGATGACATTTCCTTGCTTCTCTCTGTAAAAAAATTGCGGTATGAAAAGATGGTGTACATTTGATAGCTATAATTGATGGTACGAAAATGTTCTAAATTTTGGCGCAAGATGCACAAGAAAGAACCAAACTTTGCTTATGGTGCTCCCAAAACATGGTAAAATTATTGGTACCTTCCTTGGTAACTAGGAAATTAAAGCCATCTTTTATCAAACAGACCACTTTTTTTAGGGCATACACTGCAAAAAAAAATACTGTTGTTTTTACAGTATAATACTTGCAACCGAGGTTCTAATTTAACACTATAAAATGCACAGTAATAAACTGTAAAATTGCTAATTTTGCAGTAATTAAATGTAAAATTGTTCATTTTACAGTTTATTACTGAGCGTTTTACAGTTTTAAACTAGAACCTCAGCTGCCAGTATTATATTGTAAAAAAAACATTTTTTTGCAGTATACTAGAATTACTTAAAGCAAAATTAATTTGACAACAATGTCCCCGATAGAGCGCGAGACCGAGAGAATAGCGTACTTTGGAAAAGAATCTGACGCAAATAATAATAATAATTACTACTAATAATAATAAAAATGCAAGATTTTCTCGCAATTTTTTTCACGCCTGTCAAATTGTATCACTAATAGCAAGAAAAAGAGGAAAAGAAGAAAAAGTCATTAACATTAATGCTGAAAAAGCTTGAACCGGCGACTTTTAAATGCCCCCCCCCCCCAACCCGAATATGCCGTAATCGAACCCTCACCTTTCTACACTTTTCCTCACTGATTCTTTTCCAAAGCAATTAACAAGTGCGGTAAAAGCTAGATTATGTAAGAAATACGATAAACGTCTAATTTTGAAAACTTCAGCGCTTGGGAGTTTCAGCTCAATTGAATTTACCAACTTAACAAAAATCACGACTTCAAAAACTACATTTCTCGTATTTAAATTTATTTTTTACACTTTGCTCATTCTTTCAAAAGTATTTCTTTTCAACTTCGTGACTCTAAGTTTTTTTAAGCGCTTTTGAAGCCATTTGAAACCTTTTTTAAAGCGTTTTCAAATGGCTTGACTGAATAATATAGATTTTAAAAGTTCAAACATAAATGTCCGATCAAAAAGAAATTAACAGCAAACAATCAGAAGATAATAATCTGCATCGTACTGCATTCAAACGACTTATTTGATTTTTAAAAAGCTCCAAATCAAGTAATACAAGAATGTGCACAAACAAAGAGAGTGCTGGTTATCTGCTATACTTCAATAAAATTTTTATCAGAAACTTATGCCTTATTTATTAGATGAATAGTTATAAGCTCCATATTTTTATGCGTACATTCCTTTAATTAAATTCGGGCAGAAGAAAACGTTTTCAAACAATTACTGCTTTGTTTAGCAATCTACAAAGTGAAACAAGGAATAAACAATAGTAGAATGCACGGACGATGTATCATTCTTGGTTGTAAACGATTCGTATTTTCGTAGAGCTCTAGAGTAGAATTTGTTTTTGGGTGAATCTCCAAAATCCTAATAATATCAGGTCCTTGAAGGATAACGTAAAAATTGTTTGACCTAGAAAGTTTTTTTTATTTTTAATTCTTAGAAATACTTTTTTCCGATATATTTTCATTCAAATTGAAGCACTCATTCATAGAATTAAGTAAAAACTTCTTTGAATTAGGGGACTTGTGAGTTTAAAAAAAAAAAACGAAATGTGAAAACTGCTATTAATTATTTTGGTTTAGATTTTTGTTTTTGATAAATATAACTAGGGGAAGGGTGGGCATAGTGGCCACTGCGGGCAAAGTGACCACTTGAAGTTTTCCTCCCTATATAGTGCTGCAGAAAAGCGGCAATAGACTCAACTACTCGCCCGTCAGCCGTTGTTGTTGTGTTGTAGTTTGGTGCCGCTCAGAAGCAAACTCACGGAGATATCGCAAATTTTTCACTTTTTCGACCCTCTGATGTTAGGTAAGTGCATCACATATTTCGCTTTAGTTTATTGTAGGACTAGGTGAAGTCAATTTTACATCAATGGTGCAAAGCACCATGTTTCTAGCTTTGAGTTCATATGTCTCAACAGTAGATACAACTACGGGTTGTACGTGAAATATTGTTCTTTCGAAAATGGCGCGTTAGAGGGCAAAGTGGCCACAGCCGTGGCCACTTTGAAGGCAACGTCATCGACGTCGGTTGTTTTTTTGTGGTGATTGTTACTAGAAATCTAAGGACAACGAAGGCTGGATTAGATGTTCTGGGTGGCTCAAATGGGCTCACGAAGCCTGCACAGGAGCCGAAGAGGAGGACGATGAGTTTATTTGTGATTTATGTAAATACCAGTGATTTCATAACTTCACATACTTTTAGTAATGCCTATTTTTGTTTAAAGCCCTAATACAATTGTTCCTGAGTTCTGAAACTAAATGCGTTTCATTTTTTTCCATATACTATCTAAATCTATTTAGGCAGTGGCTACTTTGCCCTACCCAGTGGTTCAAAGTGGCCACTTTGACAGCTTTTGGTAAAGTAAAAATTTTGTACAAATAAAATTTAAAAATCTAGTTGTTTATATTTTTCAATCAGGCCTAAATAACCATACTAAATGTTGAAGGGATTTAAAAAATGTTCCAATAAAGTTTAGGGGTAGAAAAAAAATAGATGTTCCTTAGGGTGGCCGCTATCCCACCCTTCCCCTACACTCTGTATGTCTAGCGTAAAGAAAAGTATGCTTTAGATGAGAAATATATATACACTCAGGCACATTGAAAATAGCGACCCAAGAAGAAATCGTCGTATTGAAATGAAATTTAATACACATAATGATACAGATGAGAGACTCACTTGATCTCAAAATCAAGACAATTAAACTAATACAGGGTGAGCAACGACACAAATACAGGGAATCTGTACAATGTCGAAACTTGGCACCCCAATGTCGAAACCCGCACAGCTGGTGTAATGGTCTGGGGGGCCATATCCTATGATAGCCGGTCCAATCTAATTGTGATGCGTGGAAACTTAACCGGCCAACGTTACGTTGATGATATTCTTCGACCCCATGTAGGACCTTTCCTAAATGGTCTCCCAGGGGCAATTTTCCAGCAAGATAATGCTCGTCCGCATACAGCAAGAGTTGCTCAAGACTTCCTACGTCATTTTCAGACTCTTCCATGGCCGGCCCGCTCCCCCGACTTATCCCCTATAGAGCATGTGTGGGATCAGCTAAAACGTCAGATGCCATCGTGTCACTCTGTGCGTGATTTGGAGTTGGCTGTTACAAATTTGTGGGCCCATCTGCCTCAGGACAACATCAGGCGTCTAATCAACTCAATGCCGGACCGTGTGGCGGCATGTATTGCAGCTAGAGGTGGTCCAACGCGCTATTGAAGTTGCTCTGTATTTGTGTCCTTGCACACCCTGTATTCGCTCAATTGTCTTGATTTTGAGATCAAGCGATTCTCTCATCTGTATCATTATGTGTATTAAATTTCATTTCAATCCGATGCTTTCTTCTTGGGTCGCTATTTTCAATGTGCCTGAGTGTATATTCATAATATATCGTTAAATAACTGTCCGTTATTCAGAGTGTAAGCTATTCAGAGTGAACAATATGGAACAACCTATATAAAGGAACTGGCATTCAATAGAATGACCCCGTTCTTTGGGAGTGTCCGTTAAGAGAATTTTTTAATAGATTTTGTTTTGTCAACTAATAAATACACTTTTTGATTCAGACAACACTTAATTTTTTATTAGTTTTTAAAATTTTTGATAACCCGTTTTTTTTATGAATTCAATTATATAGTTTTCAAATTATTTATTTATTGATTTTTTTTGCTTTTTTTAAGCGAATTCTGATATGTATATTCCTCTTTGTTGAAAATTTTCAACTGTTTTAGTTTTATTTCTTTACTCAAAATCTCTTTGCAGTTTTATACTTTGTTCTTTGCTTAAAATAAATTTTTTAACTTAATTTATTTATAAATACTTATGGGCGTACTAAGACTCATATTCAAGAGTTCCGCAATATTTTTTATTTCTATATATTTTTTTAATTGTTTATTTCATTTTTATTCGTTTTAAATTATTATTTTCAATTATTTTGAAGCAAATTCTGAGATGTATTTTCATCTTTCTTGAAATTATTTGTTTTTTTAAGTTTTATTTATCTAAATAAAATTTTTTTGTAATGTTCCACTTGTTAAAACGAAGTTAATTTTATTTGTTTAAGTACTGAACCTTAAGAATAAGCTGAAACGTATTCAGGTAGATATACCCACACTAAACAAAAAAAATCCACTTTTTTATATTTATTTTTTCATTTTTATTTTATTTATTTTTTCATTTTTATTTTATTTATTTTTTCATTTTTATTTTATTTATTTTTTCATTTTTATTTTATTTATTTTCTTAATTTTAATTTATTTCTGATTTTTCTTTACATTTATTTTCATTTGTTGATTTTTTAATGCGAACTCTGAGATTTATTTTCATTTTTATTAAAATACTTCTTTTTTTATTTCATCTCTTATTATTTATTTATTCATTTTATGCGTGATTTTGTTTTTTGTCCTTCAATTGTTCTTAAATGAATAATTATTCTGAAAAATGAAAAATAATTTGTTAAAAAGTGTGAAATTGATATTACTTCCTTAAAATGTTTTAATTTATTTTTAAAAGCTATTGGTGAAAATGCACCCATTTGCAGCCTGTGCATAAAAGTAAGATGAATATTTTTCCCTATGTATTTTTCAGCATTTAAAATATTTTGCAGTTTCTCCCTGTTTAATTAACTAAATTTTACTTTTAAAAGCCAGGGTGTAAAAGTTCACTACTTTTCACCCCCTAACCGGACTCATGGAAATAAACATGTTAGTACAATGTGTTATTTAAACTCAAACCATTTTCCTCAAAACTGACATTGGCAAAACTGGATTCGAATGAAGGAAGGGGTTCACTTGCACTATTGTTTTTCTAATTATTTTATTTATTTACTAATTATCATTTTTATTTACTTAGATGTTTTTAATTTTTATATATATTTAAAGGCTGCTTTTTATTCAATTTTTTATTTGTTTATTTTGAAACAAATTCTGAAATTTATTTTCATTTTCTTGTAATTATTTGATTTTTTTTAAGTTTTATTTTTTTTATTACAATTTCTTTGTAATTTTGTAATTTGTCCCTTGCTTACAGTGAGCTTAAATCCATTTATTTAAATACTTAACCCCAGACCCATATTTAGAAGGGTGCACCCACGAGAAAAAAACACTTTTTTTCCTTTTTTTAACTAATTTTTTAATTTATTTTTCTTCGCTTATTTATTTTAAAGCAAATTCTGTGATGTATTTTCATTTTTGTTGAAATAATTTATTTTTTCAGTTCAAATTATCGGATAACAATCGCTTTATAAGTTTGTCATTTGTCCTTCGCTTAAAAGGAATTTAACTTCATCTATTTATAAATATTTAACCATGGGCGTCCTTAAACCCATATTCAGGATGGTGCGACCGCACTAAAAAAAAAAGGTTTCTAGTTTTATTTTATTTTATGTTATTTTATTTGTTTATTTATTCATTTATCTGTTTTATTTATTTATTTTTTTTTTCAATTTTTGTATAGTTTTTTAATTATTTTTGTTATTATATTTATTTTAAGCGAATTCGGAAATGTATGTTCATTTTAGTTGAAGTTATTTTATTTTTTAAGTTTTATTTCCCTGATTACAATGTCTTTGTAATTTTGTAATTTGTCCCTTGCTTAACGTGAATTTAACTTCATTTATTTAAATACTCAGCCATGGGCGTCATTAGACCCATGTTCAAGAGAGTTTAATTTTTTTAATTTAGTATGAACATTTTTTTTCCTTCGTTAAAATGAATAAATTTCATTTATTTAAAAGAACTTAAACTATTAAAATACTGAACCGTGGGAGTAAGAGGAACCATATTTAGGGGGATGCATACACACTGAAAAAAAGGAAAAAATTAATCATTTTTTTAAATTTATTTTTTCCATTTTAATTTAATTATTTTTTTCGATTTTTGATTATATTCGAAATTATTTTTTTATGTTTATTTTTATTTGTTTATTAATTTAAATGTTGTTCTTTATTGTATTTTCATTGTTATTGAAATTATTTATTTATTTTTTTAATTTTATCTCTCTGATTACTTCTTTTTTTTTTTCCTTTCTTTCTTTCTTTTTTTTTTTTTTCGTAATTTTGAAATTTGTCGTTCATTTGCTTTTAAATTAATAATTATTTTTAAAAATATAAAATAATTTGTTAAAAAAAGTGTTTAATAAATATAACTTTTTAAAAACATTTCAGTTTTATGTTTAAAGGCCAGGATGCACCCAGTACCTGAACTCTTGGATATAAACATGAATTTACTATTTTTTTACGTACTTTGTACTTAAGTATTGTAATGTGCCCTTTTGATTAAAATAAGTTTCATGAAATTTATTAATATAAGTAATTATTCACTTCAATAACAAAAAATATTATCACGATTATTTTCAATAAAACATTTGCATCTCAAAACCCAGGAGGGGGGGGGGGGGGCAAATGCACCACCTTGCTTCGCGCGACCAACGCGCATTTGTGTTACGCCGTAAACCTTTTTACAATCTGCACGATAAAAATAGCTGTTTTTAGAGTATAATACAGCTAATTTTATAGTAGTAAACTGTACAAATAGCTAATATTACAGTAATAAACTAAAATTTCTAATTTTACAGTTTATTACTGTACATTTTACAGTTTTAAATTGGGACCTCGGCTGCCAGTATTATACTGTATAAACAACAGCTCATTTTTTGAAGTGTGATATTAAAACGAAAAAAAGAATATGAATGTACTATGTGTTACTTAAACTAAAATAATTTTCCTCAAAACCAAAATACCTAAAAATCTTGTAGACATGTAAACCCCCGTTTGTTTAAAACATAATTACTGCTAACAAACAAATTGCACAAATTACATCATATTAATACATGCATCACATTTGAACGGTTTCACAATACTCATTTTTTGTTTTAAAATAAAAAAAAAAAGCCAAGACGTACTTGAATTTTAGACATTTGCTCCAAAATGTAAGAGCCTGAAATTAAATAAGTTCGGGCACCAGCGGGTTCGGATAAATTTAATCGCAAAATAATTTCGATTGAATTTGATCAAAATAAATTCAAAAATAGATCTTGATTGCTCCAATTAGATAATAAATACAATTCAAACATTTATAAACATTCTTATAGTTAGCTGTGCAGCTAGAAAAAAATTCTTTGTTTAAGTCGCAAACATGAAATTTCGGATAAGGTCCGGTATCTCTATCTTAGGCTCTATTATCGACTAAAAAAATCTTTTTAACGTAGAGAAATAGCTAAACTTTTTTTGAGCTACTCTTTTGCCGATTATTGTCAAGAAAAATAATCCAATAAATTACAAATCTTATATGATAGCTTTTGATCATTAATTTACTCTAATTTTTTTAGAAATCACAAGCCAGGACAGATGTTTCACTTGCTCTAGTCTGACGACAGACTTTGCACACTCAATTATGTAAACATAAAACCAAGCCTGTCATTTCTAAGTTTTACAGGGAGAGAAACTGTGGGTAAAAACAAGGATGCAAAGAATGTTCCGTTGGTATTCGTTCTACTGCTTACTTTACAAATAGGTCAAATATTCGGAATATTCTATAACCGAATAGTTAACAAATTTAAATATTCAACAACTGGCAAATAAACATTTTTTTTTACAATGAATGAAAGCTATAGTACAGTGCCATAGTACAAAATGCATATTGTTACTTTCCAATATTATCACATTGAAATTTAATGTGAGAGAAAACACTAAGATATTGATTTTAAATTTTTCTTAAATTATATTTTAAATTAAGTGCATTCCCAGTAAAAACTCAACATATTTTTTAAAAAAGAAACAAGAATATATACACACAAATGCATAACATTATGTTCCCAAACCCCAAGGGAGAAGCAATTAAGCATCCTGATACACTAAAGAACAAGGCTGCGTAAAAATTAGAGTCAGTTTAAATTTATAAGTGTATCAAAAGTACTAATGATTTTCTTTAAGTGGGGAAATCAAAGTACAAATTTTCGTACATATGTTGTCAGACATTGAGCGTCATTAAATTCCAAAATAATAACAGCATGGGAAGATAAAGGGCAAGTATCTGCAGAATTTGAGTTTTTGAGATATTTGAGAAAACACGCTTTGAATTCCATAATAAAAATAGGGAACTGTTGGAAGTTCACAGTTTTTAGTGCTTTATTTCCAAATAAGCGAGTCTGTACAGTAAAACTTAAGTACAATACACTGCAAAAAATGAACTGCTGTTTTTACAGTATAATACTGGCAGCCGAGGTTCCAATTTAAAACTGTAAAATGCACAGTAATAAGCTGTAAAACTAACAATTTTACTGTTTCTTACAGTAAACCTAGCAATTTTACAGTTTATTGCAGTAAAATTTAGTTGTATTATGCTGTAAAAACAGCAGTATAATACGGGCAGCAGAGGTTCCAGTTTAAAATTGTAAAATGCCACGGTAATAAACTGTTAAATTAGCAATACTTTAGAGTCTATTACTGTAAAATTAGAAATTTTACAGTAAAATTAGTAATTTTTGCTGCTTATTACTATAAAATTAGCTGTTTTATACTGTAAAAACAACATTCATTTTTTACAGTGCAGATGGCATAGAGTACTATGTACATAGAGAAAATTGAAATAGATAAAACATTTGCATTTATTGACTTTTACCTTCCCACGACAGAATACAAAAATTAAGCACCCTTACCTTTTTCAAAGCGATTATCCAGAGCTCGATCCGTAATGTGAGTTGCGAGTCAAAACAGGAAGCAGATGAATGACAACATCTTTTTTTCAAAACCGAAGGGAGTGGCAATTGTCTCCCCTGATCCGCCAAAGAATGGGCCTGCATAAAAATTAAGTTCAGTCAAAATTTGAAGCACAAAAGTTCAGAGGAAAATTAAAGGAGAAATTTTCAAAAAATTTTTGGGGGGCCTCTTTGAAAATACGCGAAAAGTAGATTTTTTAAAAGTATTATTATGAAATTCCAGCTTAGATTTTACTGAAAGTACTCTTTAGACTTTGAATTAAGTTTAGTATTAGCACTAGAGTCGTATCTGCAGTCGAATGCAAACGGAGATATTGTTCTTCAAAGTTTTGCGCTTCCATTTATTTGATTCAGAGGATACGTTTCAGAATTTTTTACCCAATCTCAAATGACCATAAAATGCTGCAAAAAGGTAAAATAAGTTACAAAAAATCACCCGGAGATAAAAGTTTGCTAAAAAGTGCAGATACAACTTTTTTGCTTAGCATGGCAGTATTATGCAGGGTTTTAAACTTATAAACTCTTTTTCCATCGAAAAACCAAAGTACAAATTTTTGAAAAGTATTGTTGGACAATTAAAGAATAATATTAAAACTGAGCACCCTTACCTTTTCAAAGCAATTATCCAAAACTCGATCGTCAATAAAAGTCAAAACACAAAAAGCAACCGCGCGATCGGTACCGAAAACGAGGAGGAGAAAAGTGAGTCGGCTGCCACACGAAAAGTCTCGCGAGCAAATGCGTTCAAGTGGACGTGCAACCGAAGACGCGCTGGAGAAAAGTGAAGCGCTCACAGCACGTAAAAGTCTCGCGAGCAAATGCGCCCGAGTGGACGTTCTCTCACGGCATGTCTTCGAGTGAGCTGCTCGTCGCTTCCAGCGCCCACACCCAACTGACTTTCCTTTTCAACCAGTTTCTCGGAGGAGATCCGAGGTTCGTCGGACTTGCCCCGCGGCCGGCGCCACTCTAATTACACTCGCGCTCTCTTATTTATTTGTTTGGGAATTTATGCCGATTTGGGGGACGGCGAGATATGTCTGTTTGTCTGTGAGGGGATTGAACTGCTCGAGCCCTCTGAGAAAGGTCAGTGGCGCCCGTCATGGGGAGCTAGGGAGCTTTTATCTTTCATATTTAACTTGACAAGGGATATTTTCAACCTCAAGGAGTAATTCGAGTTCTTCAGATAAGAGACAGGTTGGGAAAAGCTTCCCAGTGTGGACTTTATTTGAATTTTAAATCTCAATCTTTTTCCCCCTTTGGCTTCTTCCTTTTTTTTTCTTAGATCCGTTTCATATTCTTTGCAATTTTGGCTGAGACGTAACCATCCCCGCAGGGCATGCGAGTACTAGTTTATATAGCATTAAAAAAGTCTTATCAGACAAGAAACTAATTATAAAAATCAAGTCCCACACATACCCAGAGCCACCGATGCCATAGGTCTGGTTGCATCTCCCCAGAAAGGCAAAGTCGAGAAAGGCAAAGAAGCCAGAAAGGCAAAGAAGGCAAAGTCGGGAAAGTGGTGAGGTTTTTCTGCTAGTATCAAAACGGCAGCATTAAGGAGCGCTACGAGCACGCGCAGATGCTCGTAGAAGCACGATCGTCATTAGGAGGATAAGAGAGGGGGATCGATTCCCCTTCCCCCGGCATTGAGAAATTAACGTACTTACATATAAGTTTG